>PVHY01013432.1:0-41402 GCA_004024945.1 Uropsilus gracilis | reverse complement strand
TCTCTCTCTCTCTCTCTCTCTCTCTCTCTCTCTCTCATGTTCTAACCTTGTGGTTCTCAACCAGGGGCATTTGGTCCTATAGGAGACATTTGAGCATGTATGGAGACATTTTTAAAATTTGTCATAAGTGGCATGGAAGTGGTACTGGCATTTTGTTGGCAGAGGCCAGTGATGCTGTTAAGCATCCTACATATGAATGACACCTCTCCTCATTTGTAGCACCTTGGCCCTCACTCTGGGGAGAAAGGCATTGTTGCCTTCCTTGCACCTTACAGAGCAGAAAACTGAGTCCTGGAAAGTAGACCACCTGCTCAAAGTCACTCAGTTCCTCAGTGGTAGAGCAGCCTTTGAGCCCTGGTCTGTTGAACTTCAAGGCCTGTGTGTGTCACCACATCATGGCACTTCTCCCTGGTTCAGGGTGAATGAAGGCTGTGACAGTATAAGTGTGAGAAAGTGTATGTGTGCATGTATGTGCACATACATGCACGTGTGCCACGTGTTACTTTTTTTTTTTTTCAGTGTGACCCAGGTCATCTCGTTTATCCCCATTTCTATATTTTGCTATTTCTCCTCACCACAAAAACTGCCTTTCTCTGGTGACTCAGTTATTTTCTCTTACTACTATTTTTGGGGCAGGATGGGGTGGAATGGTTTGGGACAGGTTGAGCAATGTTAGCTGAAGGCAAACTAAGGTCCATAAAGTCCATCTTTAATGCTCCTTTCTGCACCTCTCACCAGAAAGCACTCTTCATTGGGTAAACACCCAAAGGTCCTTTCTCCCAGGACTATGACCTACATTCTCTGCTGAGTTCTACCTGTCAGTGTCCTGTTTTCATTTTTTAACCTTCAAAGTACCTTTTGAAGTTGCAACCCTTCCTTTTCCTTTCTTTTCTCTCTGTACTCATTGTTTTTTCTCTTCACTATTACCTATGGGCACAGAAAGAACTAGAAGCCTTGGAAAAGGTCATTTCTCTAGCTTTCAAAGGTGAAGGTTAGTGCTTTCCTCCTCAACTTTCCTCATCCCCTCACCATGCAGATTTTATTTCTGAAAGGAATTCAACTCTTTAGAATATACTAGTCTGTCTTTAGAATATACTAGTCAGTTTCTATGGAGACATTACAGACTGATGCTCAGAGAAAATTCCAGAAGAAGCCAAGTCATTGGGAGAGATGGTAGGAGTCCCTTGCTCCTCAGAAGCTCCATGTCAGTGAAGAACAATGAATGGATGAATGTAGGAGGGGATAGAGTTCCTCTAAGAAGAAAAGCCAAAATTGGTCAGAAAGAAAAATCTACCTTGATTTCATACCCTCTGAATTTCTCTGAGGCACAAAGAGTGAGTGTCAGAATTAAGATTAAATAGCATTTATCAGAAATGCCAAAGAAAATGCTGGATGCAAGGTGCTGAGAAGGTCAGAACAGAACATATAGGAAATTTTCTCCCCCCAGGAGCTCAAGCCTGGCAGAGACACCCTAATATCCTTGGGAACCGTTAAAGGTAAAAGACCACAAAACAGGGACGTGGCATCTGAGATGCCATGCACATAGTTGCATGCAGTTGGCACCTAAGAAGTATTTATTGAGTGAAGGACTTGCTCAATTCACAGCTTTGTGTTGATTGTCTACAGAATAGCTCTGAGAAGCCCAGCCTTGCGTTCTGCTGGGGAATAATTCCATCCTGTTTCAGGAAAAATAACCAAACCTATGGAGAAACCTGCAAAGGTTGGAAACTCTGAGGCCAAAAGGTGAGCGCCTTGTGGTCGTCGCTCAGCCTAAGCACCCAAACCACAAGGCTGCCACCCGCTTACAAAGACATGACAGTTATTAATAATCTCAGGTCAGTGGCCAATGCTTCAGGTCTGCCTTAGTTGCAAAGCACATGGAAATTAGACCCTAGTAAGGGCCAAAGAGATTTCAGGTGGGGCTCGACAGACTCAAGGCTAGTCCCGGAGTCAGTGAAGTCATCTGCTAAATCCAACTCCAAGCTCCTTCCCACCTTTCTGTACTCCCTATACACAAAGGATATCACCTTTTTTATAGGCTTAGTAGTGCTAGGCCAAGAAAACCTTTTCCTAGGCCACAGCAAAATGAATGGAGGAAGGGTGGAAGAGAAGTAGGAAGAGAAAGAGGAAGGTACATTCTGAGTGTTTCATACAGCTAAATGCATTTAAAGAGCCATCTTTTACTCAACATATGTTTTCCTTATTTGTTCACTGTTTTATTTTGAGCAATCCAACTTCTTTCCCACCTCCGGACCTTTGCACAGGCAGTTTCCTCTGCCTGAGAAACTTACCACCTCCCTTTCCATATCCAGTTCCTTCCCTACCACTGTCTCAGTTTAAACATCCCATCCTGAATTCACCAGGAGGTCAGCTTTCTCTTTTCCCCTTGATCTTAGCGTCAGGTTCTCTCCAGACTTCTTTTCACAAAGTACATTTATCTGTTCACTTGTTTCATGTTAATCCCACACCGACCCCTAAGTCTCATTAGAGCAGGGACCATGCTATCATACAGCCACTACAAAGCAAAGGGTTTGGGGTATACAGACTTTCAATAGATGCTTATTTGATCATTGAGTTAAAATGTTGTTTATTTATGAAACAATTATATTTAAATTTCTTTTTCAAAAATTTTCTTGGTAAAATTAAGATAGCACAGTGCTAGATTGGTGCCCACACCACTTGGAGAGGAAGCACTTTTTTCTTTTGTATAACTGTTTTCCAGAATAAAAGCTCCTTTATGTAAATGAGTATTGTATGAGGATCCTGCTGCTCAAATTGGAGACCTACTTTAGCAACAGGTGCTTGTAGGTGGAATGTCTGCAAATCCAGATCTATTTCCAGAGTGATTTACTTTTTTGGAAGTGTTTTATCTTCATTTCCCATTCATCACCCTGGACACTGATATCACAGCTTTAGTCTCTTCTACCAAGCTCTTTACTATGTAAATTTTAATTTTTCAACCCACAAACACGCATGTTCTTATTTAGAAAAACACCAATGAATCTTTTCTTCAAATAAAGAATGACTTTTGATTGCAATGAATAATATCTCACTGTTAAGTTGATTTGGATATTCAGAGATTGAATTTTCTTACAGCAGAATTTACCTGTGCACTGGCAGGCTGCCTATGGGTCCAAGCTCTGGATCAGTAACACAGGAGGAGGACACATATTTTTTCATCTACATGGGACATAATGAGTCCATTTGCACCAGGCATTGCACAACTATGTGGGGCACAGAAAAATACACACTATCAACCACCTCCAGGTTATGTTCTCCTGTGGCTATTCCCATCTGGCAAGGTGAATGTCTGCAAAGTCCAAAGGCAAGATGCGCAAAACAATGATGCCTTCTGTATGTCTAGAACTTGAATCCAAAAGCATTCTTCAGTAATCACCCACTCCACCTTCATAAGATCCTGGGAGAGATGATGACTGCAGTTTTTCACAAGTGGAGCAATTGAGGTCCAAAAAGATAACTTATCAAAGATAACACTGCAAGTCAGCACCAGACCAGGACCAGGATGAAGATGCAAAGGTGAGAATTTTGAAATAATGATGTGCATTGGGCATGCAAGGTGACAGTGCTGTAGTTCTCATCATTATTCATCCATTCAAAATCTCTGAGCACTTACCATGTGCCAGAGTACTCCTGGGCTCAAGGAGGTAGGTGTAAGGAGGTGAATACAAAGATAAAAATGATGCATGGCCTTTCTCATCAAAGAAAGGGAAGTAAGTATACTGGAGGAGTTGACTGTCTTAAACAAATCTGTGTCACACATGGAAGATGAGAGCCATGCAGCTACGAGCCCAGAAAAGGACAACCCAGCTCCCCATTAAGGAACAATCAAGTAAAGATATTAGAGTGGGAACTTAAAGGAGGGTTTTGCTGAGTGGAGGAGTAATAACCACTCCAAGCAGAGGGAACAGTATGCCCAGGGTCTGAAGGTGTGACAGATCATGAAGGGACAGCAAATATTGGGGGAACCAGGCAAGATCAAGTGGTCAAGAGCCTTGTAGCCTTTGCCAACAAGGGGAGACGGTCTTGGAGGCCACCCAAGAACATGCCTCCATCAAGGACATTAAGTAGGGGACCAATTTGCTTTGAGAGTTAGAAGGATGAATTGGACAGTTGATGGGAACACCAGGGGGCACAGAGATGAGAGAAAATATGTAGTTGTTCAGGCAAGTGATGGTGGGGTGCTAAGTAGAGAATCTGCCTCTATCCTTTAACCTTTCAAACAATGGTACTTGTCTGTCTCCTTGATGGCACTGCAATAAAAACCATCAATAACATGAGAAGATAATTAATGGCCAAAACAGAGTGAGCACTTAGGTGTTTTACTTAGCAAATACTTTAATAGTGTTTACTAGATATAGGCACTGTTTTAAGTACTATAAAAATACTAATCTGTTTCATCCTTTTAGTGATCCTGTGAAATGGGGACTTCTGTTGTCACCCCATTTCATTTCATTTTATAGATGAGAAAACTGAGGCACAGAGAGATTATACCAGGTCACATAGGTAGCAAGTAGGGATGGGAGCTGTAATTTGTATCCAGGCATTCTGACCCGGTCCCAGCTCTTGTTCATGACATTCAAGGCCTTTTGTTTGTTATATCCCAGCACTATGCTAGCAGTGCCTTATAATCATTGTCTATTACTTTGGTCCCCACAATTCTATGGGGTAACATTCTTATGTTTGTTTTGTTGATAAGGAAACTGAGGCATAGAGACAACAGTTACTTAGCCCAAGCTTATATATAAAGTGATTAAGTTGCAAATTGAACGCTGCTAAGTGCATTCTCTAAACTTCTCACCTCACTGCCTTTATTCTAAAGATAGGAAACAGAAAAGGAGGCAGTAGCAACCTGGAAGAAGGTTGAGCACTAAGGATAGTGGGCAAATGTCATAAGTCTTGCCAGGCTGGATTATCCCACCTACTTTGATGCAGAGAAGAGGGAAGCCAGTGCTCCCTCTGCTCCAGTACCCTTGATGCTGCCTGGCCAACAAGGCAAACTATCAGTCAGGTAGTAAGACAAACCAGCCCCTTGGGGGCCTGCAAGCCACAGTGCTGGGAAAAAGAGGTAGCAAAGAATGATATCTCAGCCAATCCAAGCCTCACTGATCGGTTCTGGCAAAAACAAGATGTTAAGTCGGTAACTGTTGTAAATTCCTGTGACAGCAGCTCCCCTGGCTCCAGGTACAGTCTGGGCCATGCTGGAACCATGCTGGCCAGAACCTTCTCCTGCCACTTCTCCTGGGGGTCCTGCCCTGGGGCCTGGCCATGGAATCATCAATCTATAAACAGACTTCATAAGAAAGAAATGACAGGAAAATTTTTTAAAAAAACAGGGGGGGGGGGGTGGTGAATTTACCACGGTTCAGCTGAGACCAGACCGTCTAAGGCAGTGATTCTGAAACTGGATGGCGAACTCCCCAGAAGGACATGTTAGAGGTTTGGAGAAAGGAAAAGACCTTGAAGCAGAACTCAAGAAAGTTTGCGAATAACAATAGTCAAGGGCATAGATTTTGAAGCCAGGTTCCCTGAGTCCAAATCCAATTTGTTATGGGAGTTTTATATACATATGTATGTATACATGTGCAGTCAACATGCAGAAAGCCTTGAGAACAGTGCTGGACACCTAGATAGTACTGTATGTGTGCTTATTAAATATGATAAATGGGCTGGGAGGATGTGAGACATCTCATGTCTCCTGGAGGAGGAGATCATAAATCTAGGTTCATGGAGGTGGGGAGCCAGGAAGATGTTTCTACTTCTTTTAGAAGTTTGGACTTTTTCAAATTATTAGGGCCACGGGGAAGTGAAAATGCAATCAACAACACACTGTAACAGCTATACAGAGGCAGAGCCATGGCCTTGGAATCCAGGGTGGGGTGGCCCAGGGACTCTAGAAACTCCTAGGGTGTAGTCTATACTAAAGCTTTTAAAATTCACACTCAGAAATAGCTAAATTAACTAGTCCACACCCAGTCTCCACTGAGCAGGAAAAGAACCGTGAGGAGGTGCAGAGAAGAGCCTTGTCCAAGGTCACACAGCTGGCTGGTACAGAGAATGGTGCCAAGAGTTGCTGGAGCTGAGGCACCACGAACCACAGCAGCCTTCTGGCCAGGTTCCAGAAGTCTGAGGCCTGGTGGCCAAGTCATGACCTGTCTGAAACAAGTGCCACCAGGCCAGGCAGGGCCAGCCTGCCTGTGGACCCCAGCTCACAGCGCCTCCTGGCCAGCACCTACTGCCAAGCTCTGACAGTCCTTAGAGGCCTTAGGTCCAATTTCCTCTTTTGGTAATAGGGACCTAGGGTCCACACCTCCTGTGCTTTCACAACCCAAAGTGCTCTTGGGCTGGGCACTAGTCCAGCAGAAGCAACACAAGAAATTCCACAATTTCATTTGTCTCATCCAGATGAATTCCACATTCCTGGCTCAAGGAATGAGCCTTAAAGTGTCCCTTAAAGTGAAAATAGGTAAAGCCCCAAATCTCAGTGGCTTAGTGTAACTGAAAGCCACATGTACACTCCCGTCCTTGCAGGGATTTGGACACCCAGGCCCCTCCCTGTTTGTGACCTGCTACCTTCAGTCCATAGCCCCAAGATGACCACATCAGCTGCTTCAAGGCAAAGGAGAAAGAAGGAAATGTTCACTGACTGGTCCAAAGGAGGAACCTATCCTTTCATCTACCTCCCACTGACCAGAATTTAGCCACATGGTCACACCTGGGCACAAGGGAAACTGAGAGGTATACCAAGTCAGTCAGTGGTCCTCGATGCCCAGGATATAACATGAAGGGAGGAGTGACAGGAACTGATTGTACTAGACAGGGAACACACAGGGGACAAGAATGGTGCAGAGGTTCCTGCAGGGTTCCCAGCCCTCCTGGCATGGGGCTGTCACACAGCAGACCCTGATCTTTGTGTGCTGAATGGGGGCATGAGACCTGCAGACCATGAGTTGTGCGCAGGGACACCTGTCTGGAACTTCTCCCAGGGGAATCCCAGGTCTATTTTGTGGTGAGAGTGAGGGGTAGGGGAAGGAAGCACTAAGTAGAAAGGCATAGCCAGAGCCAGAGCCAAGCCCGGCTCTCACGTCAGAAGCAGACACTCAGTTTGTCTGTGTGGGAAGGAAGCAGGAGCTGTTTCCATTTTATTTCATATTCATCACGAACTGTGTCTCACAGACACGAGAAACCACAGAAGAAACATTCTCCCTCCCCCCCACCCCAAGGCAATGTCTCAAAAGCAGGCACCCAGAGGAAATGAGGAGGAACACCAAATTACTTTAGGGGACTGACTGATTTTCTCCCCAACCTAGGAAAAGAGCAAGAGGCAAGGAAAACTATCCCTTTGCTTGGTGACCTTGGGCAAATAATAAATTATCTTCATCTCCATTTCTTCCCCATATGTCAAATGGAGACCAAAAAAAGGCTGTTCTGAAGTTAGGATGAGATAATCAATGTTTAAAATGACTCTGGAAAAGATAATGCTTTATATGGGAATTTAAGGTGTTATTATCCACTCAACCTTCAATGTCTCTCCAGCAAATTCAGATATTTGATAACAAGAACAATCTTGGCTAAGGTTCTGTCTTGATGAGCAGAAGCAGCATGTATTTAAGAGATGGTTGCTAAGGCACAGGCACAGGCCCAGGCCAGACATGGCCCTGCCATGTTCTAGCCAAGGAATATCTGCCTGTGAAACAAAGAATCGTAGCCGGGCATGGTTGTCCAGGCGCTGGGAGACAAGAGGCTTGAGATCACTTGAGTTCACAGGTTCAAGACTATCCTGGGCAACATAGTGAGACCTGGTCTTGAAAAAGCAGCCGGGAACGGTGGTGGGCGCCTGTAATCCCAACTACCTGGGAGGCTGAGGCAGGGGATCGCTTGAATCTGTGGTACCCCAGGCAACATAGCAAAACCTAGTCTCCAAAAAAAAAAAAGAAAGAAAAAGAAAGAAAGAAAAGGAATAATTGGTCATGATCCATGAGGGACTCCCACTGTACCACTGTATTCACCAGAAGTCAGTTGTCGCAACCTCAGATGCAATATCTATTGGGCTGTAAAGACTATGCATTCAAAAAAAATCATAGAATTCTACAGTTGGCTAGGATCCTAGTCCTTGGGGGAAATGAGCCAGTTCCCAAGTAAAAGTGGAAAACTGACTCAGGTTCCCACTGACCTGTGGAAGACAAAACACATACAGGTCTATCACCATCGATTCACTTTGGGATCTTCAGGCAGTCACTAAACCACCCTCTACCCCGGCTTTCCCCCCTCATAGGAGCACTTTGGTAATGAAAAGCCATGATTCAAATGAAAGGTATTTCTTGCTACCAATGATCAAATTTCTAACCTATGAATTACCTGCTGTGTTCTCGGATCCTCTCACACACAGAAGACAGGGATTCCCATTTTCCTCGTGCTGCAATCTAATTCACCTAGTGCAGTGGGGTCATCTTGGCCCACAGCCAACACAAAACTCTACCCCAGGATGAATAGCAAGGAGACCTGCTGGGACCAGTCAGCAGAGGCTGTGACATGAGCAACACATTCAACGCAAAATCAAGAGCGAAGACCATCCTGGATCTTAGGCTGACTCCAAGAGCTGAACAGAGGCTTCTAGTAACCCACCCAAACCAGCTGACAGATCCTGCTTCATGTCCCACTGACCTGACAGTACCATGGTGAGGCCCAAAACCAGAGCAAGGAGGATTCAGGGAACAGAAGGGAAAGATGAGAATGAAGGAAAAGAGGGCACTGTCAGAGTCTCAAGTTCTCATCTCCGTTACTGTGCATGTATTTCTTCTGTTGGAAGAGGGTAAAGTTCCCCACTGAGAGGCTAGGGCAACTCTGTGTAATATTTCACTCTGTCGCCTCCTTCTTTTGCCAACAGTGATAGCACCTATTCAGCACCATCCTCCCCACTAGCCCTGTAGCATCTCTACTCCAGCATCACCTCAAAACCCTTTGCCCCATGGCTCCTACTCCTTCTCCTCCCTACCCCTCCTCAAGTTTTCACATGGTCATGTTTCTGTTCCAGTGAGATCCCTGCAAGAAATGGTTCCATGGCCTCAAACAACAGAAGATGGAAAAAGGACCAGAAATGTCTTTGTCTGAGAGGCTGACCTGAGAGACAGTGAGCAGATGCTAGGAAACCAGCCATGGAGCTCCAAAGCACACATCTAACTCAAAGCATTTGATGATTCTAAAAGCCCTGCTCAGCACCCAGTCTCTGAACCATCTTCAAAAAGGCCCCAGGCCTCCCCAGCCATGACACGGGAGAGAGTCATTACCTCAGTGCCAAGGCAGAACAGAAGGCTTAATCAGGTCAGCAGTACTTGATCTGAAAATAAGTACCTCCCTGACATTCCATGGATTATAGGAATTATGCCTGGTAAAGCTACCTATACCACCATCATGTCAAAGGATATCCAGGGCTATTCAGCTGAGAGAAATAATTACACAGTTAAATGCCATCAAACCCACAAAATGAAAGCAAGCCCACCCATCACTCCAGCAGTCAAAGCAGAGAGGTTGATCTGACGGTGGAAAAAAACAGAAAATACCTTAACTTCTCCCTGCCTCCCTCTCTCCTTCCATTGAGCCTGGAACCTCTACCAGGGAGGCAGGGCATGATATAGTTGGGGTTCCACCCAGTCTTCTATGCTGGACGCTTATGTCCCAGTTTGTAGTCACTCCTCTGTTCTCTGACAAGCCATCGTTTCCAGCTAAAATTTTCCACTCCTGGACTCAACCCAGAGGTGAGTTTACTTTGGAAAGCCTGAGCCAAATCTTTCTGCAAGTAAAGTTTGAAGCAGGTAAAGTGAAGGCTGCTGCTTCTCTCCACGTAGCACTATGTCCTCAGAACACAATGATAATCCAGGGTCACATGAAGCCCAGCAACACGGTGCCAGGGGCAAATTCAGAATTAAATGGGGTGTCAGAAAAAAATGTTGCCAAAAATAATACTAAGTGGGGAACTGAAATTTAGTTGAAATACATCCAAATAATGATAATAAAGATTTGCAGGCATTTGTAAGCTTGAGACTTCTTAGGAACTAGATCTTTTACCCCATTCTTTCACCCATGCTATAACACTGCCCTGGGGAGAAAAGGGGTTGTCCAGGATCCTATCTAACCAATAGTAAAACAGGAGCAAAGTGAGGTCAAGAATTACTGAAGGCCAAACTGTAGACACTCTACGTCAGTTAATAAGGTCAGGAACACCCTCTTGACCTTTCGTTTTCCTTAGTCAAAATGTTATAGTCTTTCATAAGGCTAAGTAAGTAGAGGGGTTATAAAAGAATCTGAAAATATAGTACACAACTAGGGCATCCAAATTTCTTAAAACTCAGTGATCTTGTTATCTGACAAATTTGAGGGAAGAGGAAGAGACTGACCATTACTGAGCATCTGGCACTGTGATACCCATTTTTCAGGAAAGAGAGATGAGCGACTTCAAAGCAACTGGCAGAGCTAGCATGAGGAATCAAGTGGGTCTGCTGGCAAAGACCACATGCTAAAGTGCCAGGCTCAGGAAAACAGAGACCCCATGTCACTTTAAGACTTGCTAACAAAAAGTGAAAGTAAAGGTTTGCCCTTCCTTTCTTGTCCCTTTCCAGTCACTCAGTCCCTGAAGATGGAGAAGATAACAGAAGGTTTGAAATATTCAGAGGATTGGAAGAAGAATAAAAAAGTAATGATCTGTATCAACCAGAAAACCAACCCCAATGATAAGTCTGTTTGTCCTTCTGCTATGCCATACTGAAAAAATATATACGTATATATGTATAAATATATATCTTTCTATATTTGATCACACCAACAATGAAAGAAATTAAATGTGGTTAAAATGAAAATCAAATTAATTATATAAAAAATAAAATGAAAATGCTGAAAATCTCAAATACTGTATACTGCTCCTCTGTCATGATTTCCTAGATGTTTTCCATGCAGGTATCACCCTTATGTCTCTGGGCCTACTCCAAGTAAATGCTCAATGGGTATTGGGTAAACGGGTGGCTGGGTGGGTGAATGGAGGGATGGACAGACAGATGGACAGACAGAATGGATGGATGGATGGATGGATGGATGGATGGATGGATGGAAGAAGGAAGGGAATAATGATGGAATCATATCAGAAACAATGTCTCCTAATGCAGGTGAAATTTACATCTGCATTATACCAATCACTTCCTATTTGAAGGCATATTTGTCATTTTAATAGTTGTAATATAAAACAAGCTATTTTAGCTTTATCTTTTGTGAGCATATGGATGAAAAAATATGAATGTTTTGTTGCGAATGAACAGACTGCATGGTTGCAGATAGTTTTCCAAAGAATGTGACAGAAGCCAAATTATTGTCTTTTTAAAAACAAAACAAAATAAATGTTCTAGGAAAAATCTTTGCAAGAACAAGTGGAGCTTTCTATTTAGGACAACAAAAGAAAATCCAAAGAAGAATCAGTTCCATGAACAGAGGGCATTGGTCTTCCAAGTGGGAGATGCTCTGGAAATTCCCACTGAGGTATCTCTGTCCTCCATGAGCTTTGAATTAAGTTGTTTATGTACACTAAAGAATAAAGTTTAGGAGGAAAGGAACTGGCACGGTGGCTTCTAACTCAGGTGGGAGAGACATAACTAAAGTCACTAGAAGTGCAAGAAATAATTACACAAAAGCAAGACCCGATAGATTCCATCCTTTTATTAAGGACAACTTAAAGGTTTTGTTCGTTTCTTTATTTCTTTGTTTAATAATGATTGACTTCCTAAAACAAACAAAACCCCTCTACTCCCAGTTTTTCAATGAGCTCCTTCTAGGATCTGGTCTGAGGAACAAAGAAGGATTGGTGTGGGGACCAAGAAAGGCATTTTTTGCCCTACTTTCAATGAGAAGCTCCTTTTAGATCTACTTTATATGCTGGGGATTCCCTAAAACTTAATTTTGAAATACAAATGAAGAGAGGGATAACTCATACTAGCAAAATAATAACAATTTGGATATCACTGTTGCAGAACATTGGCTAAATCTCATTCAATAGTCATTCAACAAATATTTGTGAGAACCAGGTATAGAACTAAATGCTTTAAATAGTAAACAAATGGAAATAACCTGTGTCCACAGATGATGAATGGATTAAGAAAATGTGGTATATAGTCATATGAAGCATAATATTTAAGCCAAAAACATACTACACAGTCAATAGCCAAGGTGTGTAGTTGGTAATTCCAACAAGATTAAGTATATTCATTTATTTATTTAACATCCGTAAATGGTTATTAGGATACCTCCTCCTCCTTCTGACATCCCCTCCAATTACTCAGAGCCCTCTCTCTTTGTTATTTGTTAAGGCTGTTCTCTCTTTCCTGTGGCAGTGTGCTGTCTCTGGTTGAGGGATTGTGTTCTTGGGATACAGCACACTGTGCTGGTAGATTTCAATTTTATCCTTGCTTTGGGTAGCCAGTCTGTATTTATTTGCAGTCTATCAATATTTTCCCTTTGTTAGCTGTCTTTCCACTTTGTTCTCTTTGTTGTTTTGCTACTTCTTCACCTTATAGTTCTGGCATCTGATTTAGGGTGCTTGTCCCCAGTTATTGTTGGTGAAGAAGTTTCTCCATGGGTACAGGCATCTGTGAATAGTCATTGGAGATCACCTCCTCTCCCTTCTTTTGCTGCTTTGCTGTGAGGCCAATGCCTTGATTCTGTGGCCTTCCTCTCCAAAGGTATGGTGAGGGGCACCTTGCTCTCTTAGATGACATCTCGGAAATGGGATTTGGGCTCATCCATTCCAGTAGGCTTGTAGGTGTGAATCCATGACAGATTGTCCATATAGCAGTTTTACCAGTCTGGCATGCACTGGTTCTCTCTATATCCCATGTCTTGCATCCTTCTCTAATGAGAGGGTTGGGTATTCAGGTGGTCCCCCTTAGGGTGCTAAGACAATGTTTATATTATTTGTGCACTTCTTTTTCCTCCTGAGGACTAAGTAGAGTGAGAATGAGATAGAGGAGGCATCTACACCCCCAACCTGCCCCATCTGGCCTGCACAGCTGCACCTCCAGAGCAGGGATGGGAGCCCGGATGGCCATATAGGCACAGTCTCAACTCCCCCTAGGATGAGAGTGCTACCACACCATGGGACCCTCTGAGCATGCAGATAATTGTGCCATTCAGTTATCCACTAGTGAACAGAGGCTACGCCCCCCCCCACCCCATCCAGACCCCACCCCCTCAGGCTCACTGGTGGAGGGGCCCATTCCAGGGTTCCACATGCCTTTGCCCCTGCTGGGAAAGGGGCCCCAATGTTGAGGTCCTTGGGTGTGCAGGCTGCCCTACAACTGCCCACTGGTGATTGGGCCTAGGCCCTGCCCTGTAGATTAAGTATATTCTAAGATGTTTACACAATGATGAAGTCACTTAATGATGCATTTCTTAGAATATGTCTGTCATTAAAGTGATACATGACTGTATATAAGAGGAATACTATTAAGTCATAAAAAAGGAAGAAAAGTCTTCCACTTAGGTTACAACATGAATGAGCCTGGTAAACAGTGTGCTAAGACAAACATTATATGGTCTCACTCATATTTGGAATCTAAAACAACCGAACTCACAGGACCAGAAAATAGTGGTTGACAGGAGTTAAAATGTGGGGAAAATGGGGAGATGCTGATCAAATGATACAAACTTTCAGTTATAAGACGAATAACTCACCGCAGCACAATGACTATGGTCAATAATATTATAGAGTTGATACTTGCTAAGACATAGTCTCACATTTCAAAACTGTTTTCAGAAGAGAGCCTGGGGACCTCAGCATAGATAAACTGATTGGGGACTTTTTTTAAAAAAAATTTTTTTGAGCATAGGAAAGTAAAGGACTCTCTAGAGTGACTATTAATATTATATGCATCGTAGGTCACCCAAGTTAATTTTTATGAACACCAGAAACAAAAGCAAACACAAAGTCCACACCACCACAAATAACAAAATGGAACCTGCCACTGATTTCTACCCAACAAGGAAATAATAGTAACTATTCACTGATCATCTATTATGTCCTAGACCCTGTTCTGGGAGAAATACCCTATCTTAACTTTTAACACCCATTTTCTCCCTTCTCCACTGTCTTAATTTCCTAGGACTGCAGTAACAACACACCACAAATGTGGTGGCTGAAAACAATAGAAATCTATTCTCTCCAGGTCTGGAGACTAGAAGTCTGAAATCAAGGAGTTGGCAGGGTTATGTTCCTTCTGATGACTTTACAAAAGGATTTTTCCTTGCCTCTTTCAGCTTCTGGCAATCCAGGCCCCTGGCAATCTTTGGCTTGTGGTGACATAACTCTAACCCCAACTCCCTCCTCACTTGGCTGTTTTCTCCCTGTCTAGTTTTATGTCCAAATTTCCGCTTTCTCTAAGGACACCAACCCAACTGGATAAGAGCCTGCCTTAATGACATCTTCATAATTTTATTTTCAAAAATCATATTTCCAAGTAAGGTTATATGCTGACATGCTAGGGGCTGGTGTTGTTGGGGGGAGTTAAACTCAGAGCAGCCACTTATGAGAAACCAGTAACTTCAGGGGTTCTCCAAGGTCCCAGTCAAAGTAACATTCAGTTTCATTTCCTAGATTATCCTCAGTCAAGCAGAAGCATGGATTCAAATATCATAAAGGAACCTATCACATCAAAGATGACAGCACAAAGTTTTCCCTGCTATTTTTCCATGGTTTCACACCTCTTCTCTCCTTTCTTCACCCAACTTCTCCTTCCTTCCCCTCCTTTACATCTCAGCTCAACACCCTGACCCCAAGGAACCTTATCTGACCTCCCAGTCCAAACAAAAATTCCCTATCACTGGTTCTCTGCACACCATTGCTCTCTCCTCCTTGCCCTCATCACCTGCATTTTTCCATTTGTTGGGGATTATTTTTTAGATGTTTCTCTCTTTACTACCAGATCGCAAGCCCCAGAAGAGCATGGACATCTCTGTTCATGTCTGTATCCCTACCACTGACCGAAGTCCCTGGCTCTCAGCAGGAGTTCAAAATTTAGCCCTCTGTTACTTGACAGGAAACCACTTCAGCCTCAGCCTCAAGCAGATTCCTTAGCTATGTGCCGTCAATCATCTTGTGACCCAGAGTTTTCACCTTCCAAGGCCAAGTCCATTCCCTACTCTCCTCTACAGTCCACTTTCTCTGAGAGCTAGAAAACTATCACCCAACAGTATTCCTCCCATCCATCTAATTCACCCTACCACTCCCTACAGGTATGGGAAAGAATGTCATCACTCCCTCCAGATATAAGAGGGGGTATCTTCACTAGAGTTTCCCAAGGTCCTAAAAGGACTTTACACTTCACACCTTCCTTGACAGCCAGCAACACCATCTCCTCCAAGCCACTACCTTGTGAGGACTTTATACCTTTCACACCTTACCCAACACTGTGCAGTACACATACTCAACCCTCTTCAGAAACCTCCTCCCCCACCCCCAGGGCCTTAATAAACATGGCAGACTTCCCTGGGATAGTCTTTAAATAGTCACCACAGCTAAAATGGCTGTGTACAGGTAAGGACAACAGTCTCAGTCACCATGTGGGGCTGCTACACAAGCCACACCAGCAGCCCCATCATAGAGGGACAATGTGCAACATCCATCTGGCCATTCCTTCACTTTGAAGCTGATGTAATAGACTCACACCCTCACTCAGCCCCTTTATTGAATTCTGATCAAGTCAGTGATACAATTTAGACACTGGAGTTGATGGGGAAGGGTATGGTGGGAACACAGATGAGGAATTAAATAATGAGAAAGCAATGGGTAAATGTCCCAACAGAGCTAAGTGCAAAGGGCTGCAGGGGGTGACTTCAGTGGAGGTGGGGGAATCTCCTCCTCTGCCCGAGAAGGTTAGTAAGATGAGTGGGAAGGGAAGGAGACATGAAGCACAACCTCCAAGCAAAGGGAAAGAAAAATATGTTATGGAAACAGCAAAACTTACCACTTGCCTGTGGTATAGGGTGTCCAGTAAAAACAGAAATAGATGAAGCTAAAAAAGATAAAACTGGGGGGAGGGGAAGGTGGAAGTTTAAAAAGGGTCTTATAATTAGTTAACAAGGTGTGATTTGTTACCACTCCTTTGATAATAAATTGTAACCTAATACTAAGGTGATTTTCAAAGTTCATGAATGATAATTCTTTCAAAGGGGGTATAAGCATATAGACAACTGTTGAGTTCACGTCTATTCACCTCTACACATATACCCAAACCCCAAAACCCAGATGACTTGCTCCACATGGCTGCCCTTGGTCACCAGCAGGGCTTCCTCAGAGTGCCTGTTTCTCCAGATGGGTCCCAGGAGATGTGCATTTACAATCATCCCCAAATAACAAAAAAAAAAACCTGAATCTCATCCTTGTTGCTTCCTGCTTACACTGCTGACCTCCCTCCCCTTCTCTTCCTCTCTTTCCTCTTCCTTTCTCTCTTCCTTTATAATTTTTTTTTCTGTACTCACTGCTGTTTGCAACAGCTGCTGAATTTCACGTATCTGGAAAGTCCATTAACTTGCTGTTTACTTGAGCTCTACATCATTAGCAGAGTTGGCAAAATCAAGCCCCCACCCCCACCCTAGGATCCCATGTCTCCACCTCAACTGCAGCTACTCCCTCCAAACTTCCTTTCCCTTCACTCTCACCCCTAACTAGAGTGTTATGTCTTATAATAAGCCAGATTACATGAACTTGACTAAAATAAGAGTCTACAATTTGGGTATCTGGTAGAAAATAGACTTCACCAAATTCGCTTACCTGTAATCTGGGTGCTTTAATGTAAATCTGTAAAAGTCTATTTTAACTATGTGTTCAGAAGCTGTCCCATCAAAGGAGTGGGGGCTGTTCAAATGCTATGCACGCACATGGCACCCAATGGAGTATTTCAGAAAATAAAACCAGCACAGACCATTGTCTGCTTTGATTGTAGCTAGTGGAAATTGAAAATAAGTCTACAGGGAGATAACATGTATTCACAGCTCACTGGAAACCCATCTTTCTTCCTGCTCTCCATGCATTCTGGCTGTATGCTCAAGACTTTCAATGCTCTCGAGTTCTTTTGATGTAAACGTACACACAAGTAAAGACCCTGCAACCAAAATCTGCTTACTTGCAGGAATATCTGGGTGCTGTTTCATTAAAAAATAATAATAATAACAAAGACAGAAAGAAAGAAAAAAGAAAAAAAAAAAAGGAAAAAAAAGTCCCAACAGGAAGTGGGTGGTTTACTGAGCTAGTCTGAATTTCTGTCAGGAAAGAGAACCAACCCTCAAAGGAAAGCCAGGGCTCTGGAACAGGAAAAAACTCCCAGCCAGCTCCTGGAACTGGAGGCAGGTGAGAGTGTCCAGATGAAGGTGACACTGCAAGAAGCACTTTCAGGTGTGAAATAACTGGTGGTGGAGTGAAAAACGGGACTGGAGATGCCATGTACATTATCAGCCAGTCTACTCTCTGCTGGCCTCCCCCCTTCTTGGATTTCGTTGGGGAGGTTCTGATTGCATTTACACTCTAATTTTGTTTTGCTGTTGGCCTTATGTTTCACTTTTGACAGTAAAACTCCTATGTGTCCCAGCTAAATGAAGAAGAAAATGGATTTTCACCTACACTTTGGCCAAAACCATAGGGGACCAGAGCACCATTAGGAGGAAGAAAAGTCAATAGTGTCAGCAAGATCTGAGTTTTCAGAAGCTCCAAAAAACACCTCTGGACCACAGCCAAGCAGAATGGGCTGTCAGGAAGGCAGGGCAGAGCCCACTCCAGAGGACCTCCTAGGCAGAGCACTGACTTTGAAAATAAGAAAGTAATCACCTGTCAGCTATAGCAGGACCTGCCATTTTCTATGGTGGCACTTTTCTGAGCATTAAATAAAAATACTTCTTGATCTCAATGCATAATCCTTGATATCACTTGGGCAGGGTTGGAAGAACAGTCATAAAAGCATTTGCTTTCAGGTGCTCATCAAACAGAGACCTCTTTTTGCAGACACTGAAGTCAAAAGGAAAGGCGACCCAAAATAAAAAGGAAGTGCATTTCCATACCCTGGGAAAGACAAGGACATCATGATGCTGGAAAACCCTGAGGCTGGAACAAGAGACCAACATAGCAGCCAGATTTCACCTTGTGGAGCAATCTGACAATCAGCATTCTCAGTTTCCTGGGACAAGATTCTACTAGGCGAGAAAACTGAGATTCAGATTCCCAGGTCTCTGTTTTAACCCACAATCTGAGGAGCTCCCTATCATGCCTTTTGCTTATTTCAGAAAGGCCTACATTTTTTCAAAAAAATTAAAAGATGGTGCCAAGTGGCATCTTCTCCACATATAGCCCATAGAAATGCCATGCGCTGGGGAGATGACAGCAGCCCCAAGAAGAGAAATACAAAAACCAGAGAAGCCAACAAAGATAAAGACACATTAAAGCCTTCAGCCAAAATGCAGACTGGGAGGGCAATGAGCAAATGATGGGTGCACCTCACATTCTCCTGCCCAACTCCCACCAGCATCTAGAAAAATAAGGTTTCTCTTTTGTAGCCCCTGCAAATCAATTGTGAGGAACTACAGCTGATATTTAACAGGCCCCAGAAAGCCTTTTTCATAACTTAAAAAAGTAATTATTTTAACCACCAATGTGTATAATAAACTCTTGTCAGCCTGACATTAAAATCTGTTTCTTTTCTCTGCTCCCCACTCCCCTCCCAAGACCTTGGAGCCCACAGACATGGCACATGTTCTATTAGCGTTATTTTAGGATTTCTTCAAGAAGTTCTGTGATGGGCACTTACTTTGTTAAGTGGTGAAGCATTTCCCTAACACATATACCATCTTCCTGCAGAGGAGAGAAAGCTTGGAATGCAGTTGGTATCAACCCTTAGTCTGAAACTGGGTTCTCTTCTCTGTGGGACTAGGGAAAAGACAAAGAGGAATGTGACTGCAATCTAAAGTAGTGAGGGGCAAGAAAACAACGTTCAGGGGAGAAGAAAAGGAAAGAAAAACTGAAAAACAGGTGTTTCTCTCCAAGCCTGACAAAATTTCCAGACAGAGAGAAGGAAAACTGCCCTTCCTGTATGTGAGCAATATGAGGGTGGGAAGACCCCACTGCATCTGAGATGAGGTGGCCAGCTCATCAGAGATGAAATGAAGTAAAAAGAAAAGAGAATTTCCTTTCCAAAACACTGACTTACTCAGGAGACCTCTTTTCTATAACTCCCAAGGGCTCAGAGTGACTCTCAGGAAACTATCCACACCATTTATCCTTAAATTTAAAAACCCTCTTCAATCCAGCTCAAACAACCAGATCACAATTCAATCCCAGCTACAATCACCTCTAGTCACCTCTAGTCTTCTTAGTCACCCCACTGTCTCACGGACATACCACCTTGTTTCTGGAGTGTTGGCCATCAACCTAAGGTGCTATTGTAGTTTTCATCCAAACACCCAAACTTCCCATCATTCTATGTCCCACACATGTCTTCCATAGAACCTTTTCAATCATTCTATTTAACTCTGCACTTACCTTATCTTTCTACATCACAGAAGGAGCATGTACCCTAGCAAGTTCTCTGCTAGGACAGCACAGGTTCAAAGTCCAGTATAAGTCCCATGAAGACAGGAAACCCATCCCTCTTCTATCTTTTAGCACTGAACCATTCTATTGCCTTTGGAGTCCAGTAAGTCTGGCATGACAAGGGTAGAGGGCACATATGCCAGGCTTCCTGACCCCGAACCCCTCTCACTTTTCCAAGATCCAGACCCAGAAATTCAGATCAAAAGAGAGAGAGAGCTAGAGAGAGGGGGGAAAGCACAGTTGTTCTCACAGAGGTAAAGGAGGGGAACATAGTTGTCATTTCCAGGTCAGGTTCTCAGAGCACTTAGACTTCCCAGGTAAAACATTTTGCTTGGTTTTAATTCTTGGTCCAGATAAAGGTTGGAGGAAAAACGCCAGGATATCAAAGCTGTTCCTCGATTCTGAAGATAGCCACAGGCTAGAAAACCTGCAGGGAGCTAGGTGTTAGTCTTGAGTTCCCATGTCAGTAGGGGACAGCAAAGGTCAATAATCACAAAATTTGTTTGCCTCCTCAATGTGTCCACCTTCCAGTCTTCAGGGAGGGTTTTGGAGCCCAGCACAACAGTGGCCTTCATGGATTAAAAATCTCTACATGATTCAGTCCTATAGTCACACAATGACTCCCTTATATTGCTCTCAAGACTCCTTTGAGAGTCTCAGTTAAACTGTCCTCCCTGCTGTCAACCCCATGGCCTGTCATCTTTTCCAGAACCCAGATCATCAAACAATTATCTCTCTTTGCTATCTTCCTGACTAAAAATTCCTTCCCTATACTCTCCTCCTTGGGTTACCATTCCTTCCCTCTTCTCTCTGCCAAGCTATCCAAGCCTACCTGCCTCATTTCCACTTCCCCTTAGCCCCTCACAATCTAGATTCTGCCCCATCACTCTACTTCAAAGGTTTTCTCACAAAACATCAACTGTCAGATCTGACAGTAACTTATTTTTTCACTTTTCTCAACTAACTCAGAGATACTTTCTCCTCTCGATTCTTTCTCCTGTCATCCTGGCTTGCACGATCTCCTCTCCCATCACCTGCTGGACATACCCCAAGTGTAGGCCTTCCCCTGCTTCCCCTCTACCTCCGTCCCTTCTTCCTATATCACTTCATGTACTCCATGGTTTCAACTATCATACTCATACTCACACTTTTTCCTCCAACCTAAACCTCAATTCCAGAATGCCAGTTCAAGTTTGTATCTTTGTGCTGGGCACCTACACCTGAAATGAGAATAATCTCACACTCAACATATTTATGAGAAAGCCCATCTTCCCTTTCAAATCTGTTTTGCTCCTAAGCTCTCCATTCCATACAAAGACATCACCATTCTCCCAGTCAACCTCACTGGAAGCCTGAGATCATCTCTCACCAGCTCCCCTAACCCATCCACTCTATTGTTCATCAGCTCCACCCCCAGCCCTGCCCCACTCTTCATGATATATGCCAACACCATTTCCTCAAGTCCTCCTGAGCCGTTTTGGTCTTCTGCAGAATATCCCACTTGGCCTTTAGTCTCAAGATCTCCAATCCTTCCCTCACATTTCTGCCTGAAGTATCTTTCTTCTCAGATCTGGTTAAGTTTGCTTTTTGCTCACACTGAGCTTAAAATGCCCTTCACTGTTCACTCTCTATAAGTAAAAGTCACTCATCCTTGATGGCCACATGTCAGGGCAAATTCCTCCACCAAGTCTGTGGAACTTATCAGTTTTGCACAGGTGTATGCTTGGTGTTGGTTGGGGTGTGTTTGTGTGTATGTATGTGCAAGTGTAGTCTGTATGTACATGTGAGTGTTTGTGCAAATACAGTATGTGTATATATGTCCCTTGGACTCTCCCAATTCAATGGGGCAAACTGCTTAAAAAAGATGGTGAAATCAGAGCCAAGAGAGACATAACCATTTTTTTTCATCAGTTTCCCCCTACTGAATTGGAAGTTTCCTGAGGACAAGGGATGTTATCGGTTGAATTGTGTTTCCCAAAAAAAGTATGTTGAAATCCTAAACTCCAACACTTGTGGATACAACCTTATTCGGAAACAGGGTCTCTGCAGATGTAATCAAGTTAAGATGAGATCATTAGGGCAGGTCTTCTTCCCTATGACTAATGTCCTTATAAAAAGAGAAAACAGAGCAGGGGAGACAGAGACTAAAGACAGACCTGGAGGCTGGAGTTCTGCCCGCACAAGCCAAGGAATGCCTGGGGCTACTAGGAGAGGCATGGAAGTATTCCCCCACAGGTTTCTCAGAGAGCCCAGCCCTGCCCACATCTTGACTATAGCTTCCAGAACTGAGAATCAAACTGTTGTTGCAAGCCCTCCCTCTCTCCAACTTTTTGGTATTTGTTAGAGCAGCCCTACAAGACTAAGCCAGGTTGGGGGGAGGGAGTGGGGGAGGGGAGTTATCTTTGCATCTTCTTTGGACCTCAGTGTCCAGAGTCCTTGAAAGGTATTACCATCTGGGTAAATTCCTGAACATAAACAAACCATGCACACCCAGGAACTTTTGCCATGAGGGCAGATTTTAAACATCAGTCCCACAGACTTGAATGCATATGCACACTTTGATCATGATTTCCTAAAACAGGACGACTAACGCACAATCACTAGCCTGTCACATCTGTGTTTTATGTCTCCAGGAAGAGAGAGATGGACTAAGTTTAGTTTAAATCACCTCTACCCTTTTGACCTGGCCTCCCATTCCTAATGGAAACCTTGGCAAAGTAGCTAGCTGAGGCCGCAGGTGCCTTGCACAGGAAAGTGAGGCTTTCCTCTGCACTAAGCGGTGACCTTGTACTCATTAGCACAGAGCCCTGTTCCTCTAAGATAATGACCTCAAATACCAGCCAGCAGAAGAAATTAGCTTCACTAAAAAGGGTGTAGGGAGAGGACTCTGATAAAGACAGTCTCTCTCTCTCTCTCTCTCTCTCTCTCTCTCTCTCTCTCTCTCTCTCTCTCTCTCTCTCTCTCTCTCTCCACACAAAGTATAGCTAAGCATAATTACCAAGATGTCAATGCTGACACTAAAATGCTTTCAATCCAACCAAGTGGATACTTGAAGAAACCGTCTTTTAGAAAGGGAGACAGAGGTTGAAGTAGCCAGAGAGTGAGTTCTTCTTTTTCCTCTTTCTTGTACAAACATTGAAAGCCAACAGGTTGGCAGCATTCCAGAAAAACCTTTGATGGAAAGAGGGGGACACTCTTGCGTTGGTGTCATTTAGTCTGTCTCCACCAATGCAATGACCATGAATAATATGCATGAGTCACAGTGAAACTTCACAATCTCTTTGGAGATGCAGCAGGGCAGTAACAGGTGCATCTAGTCCTGTTCCTGTGCGGAAATCAAATCTGGGGGCTGGGAAATCTACGATTCCTGCCACAGAAATGCAAGTGGCCGGCCAATTTTTGCCTATATTCATGGCAAAGGAGAACTGCTCAGCTTGGCCCTTCATGAACACAGCTCACTGGTTTCTAGAGGCCCCTCCTCAGTTCTGGTTATAGCCTTCAGGTCCTCAGGCCTGAACGCCTGCTGCCCCCTATGTAGGTCATTTTAAATAAAACTAATACTAAGCCACAAAGAAGGAAGTGCAACAAAGTTCAGTCTTTCCCCATGATGACTGCTTTGACTGTTTCTTGATACACATGAAACAGAATTCAGCTCAGAATAAATTTCCAGTGTCCCAGCTTTGCTGATGCCTCACCTGCATGGTCTTCGCTGCTGCTCTGAAATGCTCCCCAGTCCTGAGAGCACCCAGGCTGTCTACCACTGCCTTTCCCTCACACTCTACACTCCCTTCCTCCCAGGTGCAGGGTGCATCAGTCTCCACACAACCATCAGACTCAGAGGAAAAGCCACTCCTGTTCTCCACCTCCCTAATTCTATTAACTTTATTATTTCTGGCTCACATGTCCTGTATTCAACTCTCTCTTTTAGGGGTTTATCTGTAACCCCAAAATTTTCCTTAATGTTTTAAAATGAAAAACCCTCTAACATATGTATGTATCATTCTAAGAGTCACTGACGTTTTTGTCTCAGATCCAATTTAACTTTTGCCAGGAACCAGTCATTAACAGAATGGTTCTCTAGAGGGAGGACAGACATCCAGGAGGCCCAAGTCCACAGGGAATGATCTTGCTCCCTCCATCCCCTCCCCTGCCTCAGTTGGTGTCAGAACTAGCACTTCATCCCTCTCCTTGGTCTGTACATGACTCTGATCAAGTAATGATGGTGGGAAGGCCTTTATTCCCCTAGATATATTATGTGTGACACATGATAATGACAACTAGTTTTCCTTCTCTCACTTGGACATCTTTTTATCCAAGATGTTAAAGTCATAGAAATCTGGAGCTATAGGAGTTGAAGAGAAGACCTATAAGAATGTGAACTGAGGATTTATCACCAAGACACTAGTTAAACTAATTATTGAGCTATTGAATTATTGAACTGTCAAGTCTTTCAGAAGAAAGTAGATCAATACAAATCTATAATTATAATTTCCAAAATGGCTAAGCTAAAAATAGCAAGATGCAAGATGGTGTGTGTGGTAATTGTCCTGCTGGTTTTCAAAAGCTATATACACAATATACCTATAGCATATTTCCAGAAAGACATATGAGGGCATTAGTGTGGCAGTGGCTTCTGTAGTAGGAGCCAAGAGTCTGAGATATAAGGAAGGTCAACTTTTTACCATCTGCCTTTTTACTATTTGAATTATGATTTTTATTTATTACATCTTTTTCAATAGTGTGAAACATAAGTAGATAAAAACAAATAAAACAAAAACTGCACTTTTCAACTATTAACCAGGAAGAAACCTTCACTTCCTGATAACTAGTTTTCACCTGTGAGGGATCCAAGGTCCCGAGAATGGGCACCAGTGGCTAGGGGTTGGACACCTAGCCCTTCTGTTCTTTCTGCTCTGCACATATTTCTGTATTCATGGACATGCTCTGGGTTACCTGATATCTGTTCCCTGTTAGGTGAGATATGACTATTTTTTATTTCATTTGTAGGTCATTTTTATGCTTCATTTCTTTTACCTGTTTAAAAAGAAAGACTCAGTGATGAAATTCTATTTCCAATTGACTGGGTGAGTTGTGCTTAAATCAGTCTCTTCATGAAAACCAAACAAATGGCCCCCTAAATTGTTACATTTTTGTAATCCTGCTGTTCTTTTAGGTGGTTTGCATGAAGCATGCTGAAGGTTCACTGGTGCCTGCACCATTTTGTTCACTTTTCCTCTTACTCTGTTTGGGCCACATCCTTGCTATGTACTTTGAAATATGAGGCCCCAAAAGGTCACTATGATTCTCTGGTACTGTGTATCCTATGAACTGTGCTTCATGGGGCATCTCAGAAGCTGACAGAATAGTCTCTTCAACCAGCGCACTGGATCCAAGGCTCAAGGTGACTTTGTGACAGGTGCTGCATATCAAATTATCATCACAAGCAATTAGAAATTACACTCTAGCATCCCAGAGAGTAAGTTTTATTTGAGCTCTTGTTCTCATGATTTATTTTCTTGCCTTAGCCAATGGGTTGACTGAAGTGTTACATCAGGCAGGGATATTCTATGTTTGGTCTCTTTCAAGAAACCCACAAAATCAACACAATCATTTGGTGGTTTAGGCATTTACCATTAACAAAGCTCAAATCAATGTTTTCTTTTTTATGCATAATGTATTCATCCAAACTAAATTTTCTTCCTTTCGGTAAATTTAGCCTCTGCTATTTATAACTCCCTGAATGGTTATTTTGTTAGGACTTATGGGGGAGCAGGGGTGGAGGGAGAGGAACTGTAGCACAGTATTTTTTTTAATTTATTTTTTAATTGATTACACATTTATATATTTGGCATTGCTGTATACCCCAGGGTTCTCCCACTACCTTGTCACCTGTGAACCATCATTATAATCTCTTGTGCCCATCCCTCCCCCAATTTTATCCTCTCTCTTGCACTATGCTTCAGTCCTGTTGACAGTTTTAATTTTTACTTAACACAGTATTTTTAAATGGTATATTTTTTAAAAGCTTGAACATTCATGAATTGCAGTTTATCTTCTGGAGCTATCATTTTCTAGACTGACATGACATCTTATTCTAGGACTTTCCACACTTTTTAAATATTAAAAACCTTTTTTTGATATTTTAATACCTGCCCACCCATTAATTACTTAGAAATATTTCCTTCTGGCCTCCAACTGCTCAGGGACCTCCCTTAGCAATTTCATTACCTATAATTATGCTGATGGGCTGGGTAACAGGTTGTATCACTATCTGAGTCAAATTAATGTAGGTGTGAATATAAAGTCAATTCTGAGGGCTCTCATTTGCAAAGACCTAAGAAGATGGCCCTAGGGGAGTTTCCCCTTGAGGCACTACCAGAAGGTCTGGCTGGATACCCACAAGTGGTACAGGGTGACTCAGGGCCCACTGCTGGAAACAATGCTAGCCATGCCCATTACATAAGCCTGCCAAGTTCTTTCAAATGCTTCTGAACAGAGCACTCGATACCAGAGCAAAGAAGCAGGCAGAAGCCTTGAACATCTGTCCTGCCACTCCAAAGCACAAAGCAACTTCCTTATACTTAGGATTCTTCCTTTTTTCTGAAACTCCAGAATCATGTCCTAAATTTGGAGAATACCTTTCTCTTCCATAGCTGTTTGTTTCTGAAATACTCAACCATCTCAAGTGTCAGGAAACTAGAATCATTATTCCCACCTCACAAATACCCAAAATGAAATAGAGTTATGAAGACATTGAGACACTCAATGAATACTCTCATACATATCTTTACACATAATTATTTCTGAAGGATAACATTTCTGTGAGTGAAGTTACTGAGCTAATGGGTATGTGCACTTTTCGTTTTGATAAAGATTATCAAAACCATGGAAGTCATACCAATTTTTGCTCCCATTATGCATGAATGTCCAGCTCCCTTGAGCCTCAATGATAAATGATTTCCTATTTTTCCATCTGATAGTTTGTTTTAAAATAAGTTATTGAAGGCTGAATATCTTCTCACATATTTGAGTCATTTGTATTTCTGTTTTTCTGTCAATGATCTGTTCTTGCTATCCCCACTTTTCCATTATGGAGTTGAACTTACCAAAGTTCTTTATAAATTAAGGATACTATATTATCCTTTCAGGTTTTACATGTGATTCCCAGTTCATTGTCTCAAGGTTTTGTTTACGATGGATCATAAAGCTCTCAGGGACTTTTGCCCCATAAGGTCTGTTCTTTATTTTTTCAGTTTTTTGAAATTTAGGTCATCAATCTTTATATTTGTGATTCCCAGAGTTTGTGTTATACCTAGGAAAACCATACTACCATGGGATTTTTTTGAAATCTCCATTTTCTTCTACTTTTAATATTTAAATTTTTAATCCATCTGGCAAGTATATTGGCATAAGAAGCGAGATATAGATCCAAGTTTTGTTTTTTCAGATGACTAGGCAGCTGTCCCAAACTATTTATTGAATGATCTATCACTGATATAAAATGTCATCTTTATTTAAAGACAAATTTTCTATATATATGGACTGGTGTCTAGCTCTGGATTCTGTTTTAAAATTACTGTTCCTCTTCAAGTCTATTCAAGTGTCACAGAATTAAATATATATAATACACATACCTAAATGCACATAATAAAGTTTAAACTATATATAAACCCTATTCATCACCATTCTTACTTACCTTTACTAAAGTCTTTGCTTCCACCCTACTTTCTACCTTATTCTTCTTTAAAGCTACTTTTGTATGTTAGTGTGACTCCAAGCTACCTCCCATATTGCTATTATTTATAAGTAGCATATCATTTCAAATACAAGCACATAGAATGCAATTCCACCTCTTCCTCTCCTCTTGTGTACTTTTTTCCTCCTGTCCAACTGCATCAGCCAGTACCTGCGGAACAATGTTTAATCAAGATACTGGCAGCAGATAGTCTTGTTTTGTTGGTAGCTTAACCCCTGAGAACCCATGCCAGACTAACAGCAGTATAGTCTGCAAACCCTTAGAGAGGGAGAAAATCAAATTGTTGATTTCTGCTCTAGGATATAAGTAAAACACAAGCAGGAGATGCTTTACTTTGGTCTCTTCCATCTGCTCTCTCACTGCCATATCCTTCTGGATTTTTGCTTACCTACACTTTACAGGGTCAGGTGTGTGCTTTGTGAATTACAAATACCAAAACAAGGGATGAAGGTCCCATTCTAAGAACTTCTGTATGTGATGATCTACATCACCACAGCAAAATCATCTGCACTTAAATATTTAAAAACATTAGTAAGCAAAATTCATTAGGTTATGACTTGTCTCTGAAACTAATGGGTGGTGAGGGCTCTATCAATGATAGGGAGCAGTGAAGCAAGGAGAGCAGGATCTTCACAGTTCTAACATAAGCTGGTCCAGAAGAGGGGTCTAGTCTACATTGGACAGGTGGTAGCTGACCTCATCCAAGTACTGCCCAGTCCATGAAAGGTGAGTGACATCCTGCCCCCTTTCCAAAGCTTGCTCACAAAAATGTACCCCATACTTGTGGAGAGTCTACCTCAAGAGTCATTCTCCCCTTTTACCTTATAATCTTCCTGAATTTTAATTGGGCAGATACATAAAGACTGTTTACAATAAAGACTATCTCCCATCTCTGTTAGAAGGAAGAAAGTATGCTCTTCCACCCCCACTTTCTCCACAGATGAGTATGTGATAGCAGGAGCTCCTGCAGCCATGTTGTACCTGGGAACAAGTTCCCCTCCCCCCACCCCATGGATGGTAGAGCAGAACACAAGGCAGAGCCTGGGTCCCTGATAGCTTCATAGAATATCTTAACAGCTCTGAACAAACCTCTTTACTCTTGAGAAAATAAAACCTGTCTTTAAAAGAATAAAGAATCTGTAAGTCACTGCTAATTTAGATCTTCTGTTAAATGCAGGCAGAACTTTGACTGGTAGGCACTGAATGAAAACATCACTAATCATCACTTTCTGGGTCTTGTAAATGACTAAGCCTTACCTTCCCCTCAACTCTGCTCCCTGACTCACTTTTGGGGAACACAGCAGACCTTCAATAACTGTTTGCTAAATGAGGAATTCTGAGTGATCCTGAAGAAATGTCAGTTTCTTCTGTGCTTTACAAGATGTCATCAAGGACACGAGGGCAAAAGAACACATTTTCTTACCTGAGGAAACCTGGCAATTGCTTTTTTAACTTTAATTAAGTCCCTGACACACCCTCCTAACACGATGGTCATAATTTGAATAGTAACAGTGGAATCCCTTCCACTTTCAGTACATGGATGCTTAGTGACTAGCCAATCGTGAAGAACATTCATAGAATTCAAATGAGGGCATTCGTGCAGATGGGCAAATCTCTTCTTTGGAAAAAAGAGATTCTTGTAATCTACAGTGAGCACAAGAAACTAAACAATGTATTATTGTATTCTGTCTCAGGTACAAAGAAATTTGCCACCCAATACTTGAATTAATTTTTTTTTGTATTACATTTGTTTCCTGATTGTTCCTGCCTAATTTTTCCACAACAGAATTTCAGTCCCTTCCATGAGACAAATCTTGGTTTATGCAAGAGGCAGTGTTCAGTGTTTGGATGACATGGGCCCTTTACTTCTTGCCTTGGTTCAGCACCTTTCTGATATTTTTAACCACAAAGCAAGGAAACAGGTACTCTAAACAGCGGCAAAGCCACAGCAGTGCCTCATCTGGCTCTGGCTCTCATTGTCCATAACTCACTGCCATTGGGCAGGACCCTGCCAGCCACAGGCCGTACTTGTAAAATAAACACAGTATTGGATGGCCCACAAGTCCCCTGCATATGTGCCTCAGGCACATGAATGGAAAGTGACAAGTGCAGGTTAGGAAAAGCAGCCCCTCCTCTGGCAGGCAGCCCAGATTCTAGGTGTCCACTTAGTAAGAGAAATGAGAGTGGAGGTTCAGTCCCCACTGACCCCGGACTGACCATCCTGGCACAGGAACCTAGGAGAGCAGCTCGTTCAACCCTCTAGGTCACCTTCCACGGGCAGGTTGTGAAATCAACTTTGAAGGTCCAGTCAACTTTATTTTTTTAATGAAACCATAGAAGAGGCTATTAAAATGGATGAAGTGGCTCTTGTGTGGTAAGGGTAAACTTTGCTCCACTACTCTTCAAGTGTGTCACAAGGCAGAACAGATTTCCTACTGTGGGTCTAGCTCAGGTCTTACGAAACCCAGTCTGAGGTTTGCCCATGGTACCCCATGAGGGCAGATGAGACAGGCCTGATCCTCCCTGGAGCAATCTCACAATTGACCTGCTAGTCCCTGACTACTTGCCATCCTTTATTCAGAGCCAAGGCCTTTCAAGTTGTCAAGGTGTCCCAGGTGAAAAAGTAAATTCCCTAGAAATGGAGACCCACTGACATTTAGCCACACCAGGTATAAATGGCTGATGTTCCCTAAGAACAGAGGAGTATCTAATAACAGATGTTCCCCCTCTCTCACCTCTTCAATGAGATAGAGAGACCACAGCTTCCTGCATGGAGAGGAGCAATGAAGCTATCTCTCCTACTTCCACAGTCTTGTCAAGTTCCAGCATAACTTCTCACTCCCTTTTTCTGTCTTTGGTATTTTCTTCCATGCTCTCTTGTGCTTTCTTACACATGCTCTCCCATCACATCATGCCACCACCCTTTTAGCTCTGCCTCCCAGACCCAGGGGAGCCCACTCACACATGCGCCCACTGAGCCAGTAATGTACAATCACAGGGAAGGTGCAACACCACAGGTGCTAGTCATAGTGGCTAATGTCAGAAGTGCAAAAAACCTGAAAAATCCGGCCCCCCAACACCAAGCCAGTTGTATCTAAAGTAGTTTATGTTGTGCAATGGCAAGGAAGATTGAAACTTCTGACTAATACAGCCTTAGGGTGACTTGTGGGTAGCACTTCCCACATTATTTCTGGCCCCTGACACCACAAAGGATTGAGAACTAGCTGCAAATATATCTGCCCATCAATGGGAAACATATGTCCAGCCAAGAGAACACATGAGCATCTACAACTAAGACACTGCTTTCCAACTGAGCATGGCTGAGGAAGAACTCCAGGAGCCTGCGGACTGATCAGTTTTTAAACTTTATTTTCTTGGCATACAATTCCAACTCTAATGGCTTGTTCAAGTTAAGATAACACCTTTGAAAATGGCCTTAAATAATTGTAGTGCAAGAACCAGGTTATTGGTAGGTTCTTTATTGGTTCTAGCAGTTATACAGACATACCAGGCAGAGGCAGGGCCGTGGGTACGGGGCAGGAGAGATTCCCCAGCCCCCCTGGAATCTTTACACTCTTTCTCTGGTCTTTTTCTCCTTCCGGCATTTTCTTCCATGCTCTCTCTTGTGCTCTTTTGCATATTCTCCCACCCCAGAGTGCCACCACCCTTTTAGTTCTGCTGCCTAGACCCAGGTGAGCCCACTCACGCATGCATAGACCCACTGGGCTAGTCATATACAATCATGGGGAGGCCTCACTACCACAGGTGCTGGTCATAGAGGCTAATGGCAGAAGGGCAAAACCCTGAAAAACTCATTTACCCTACAATATCACTCCCAAAAAACATGTTCCTAGATTCCAGGAAACTGAGGTTTGAGCACATTCCATTTCATTCTTTGCACCTAGAACTGAAGACACTTGACATAAAAGACCTGCAGCACCTTCTTCCACTACCCTGAGCCCACAGTAGGGTCTAGAATGAATGCTTCCTAGCACTTTGCTTCTCGGGTATTTCTTTTCCCTATCTCACTTTCTCCCCATTTCTGAGAAAGGCAGGATTTGCAGAGACTGAGCCTGAAAATAGTTTTGACTCTTTGATGACTCCAAAGAAAGATTTCTCACCTATCCTAATGCTACTTGGCTGGCCACTTGGGGGGGGGGGGGGAATGTTGTAGTCTGTGTGGGTGCTAATTAGAATCAATTAAAACTCAACTGGTCTGCCCTGGCACTGGTTTACCTTGCAGGACATGCTCAGCCCTTATGAAAATCAAAGAAGATTCAGAATGAGAGGGAGGAGAGGAAGAGGGAGAGGGAGGGGGAGGGGAAGGAGGAGGGGGAGGGAGGCAGAGGGAGGGGAGAGATTTTTTTTTTTGAAGGGACAGGAATATCAATTAATTTATCCTGCCTAAAATCCACCCAGGCCTCCGCCAGCCAGTATCCCTCCACTCAGAAGTAAAATCATTGCTGGATTTGTCAAAGAATAAAATGCCCCAAGTTGCTGATGACACTATGAACTACCTCCATTAAAAGGAAAAAAATGGTAATAAGGGAAGGTGACTGATGTGTTCTTTAGCCTAATTGTGCTAATCATTTCATAACCCATCTGTATATCACATCATCATCATGGACACGTTGCTATATACATATTTATTTTTCAGTCATACCACAGTAAAGTTGGGAAAAAATAAAATTTAAGAAACAATTCACCATTAAAAAATAAGTAAAAGTTGTAAAATATTCTTTCCTTAAATGGCTCAGAAAATAGATGTTACAACTACACATGCATGACCTTGGATGACCAGCATTTATCAGATGCCTACTGCAGGCCAAGAGCACCTCAGCTTACCCTGGCAGAAAAGAACAATCTAAGAGTCATTTGGGAGCAGAATTACTCCCTCCCCCCACACAAGTGTCCTTTCTAAAGTTCTGACCTCATACTCTCAGATAGGCGATTTCTACAAAACTGATGCTCACTAGTAGTTTAAAAAGAAAATCAGAATCACATCAAGTCCAAACTTATACAAATTGTATACTCTGAGTACATGTCACTTATTATATGTCAGTGATGTCTCAGTAAAGTTCAGTCTAATCATTTATAATGGTTTGAATCAAATACCCCCATAATTAAAGTAGAAATCAGGTTTGAGTGGGGAGGAACACCTGTCTTCACTCCACTGGAGCAAAGGAGCTGGGGAGGAGGGGGACAATGCATACAAGATTTACCAGTAACCCAAGACCAGATGTAGTAAGTGTAGACGAGAGACTCAGACAATACAAGCTACAGGCATGACTGCTGACTATTCACTCAGGGAAGATCAAGTCGCTGTGCTATTTTAAACACAAGGTACCCAGTCCTTTATGTTCCTATATCCCACAGGTAGTGCCCATGTTTGTTCACTCATACAGGCAGGACAGTGGTGTCACCAAGAAATAGCCCTGGTTTCTGGTATCCCTGGTTCTGACTCACAGGTTAAGAGGGGGATCACTGACACACTCATATAAATTTGGTATATAATGGCACAGGTGAAATTGTTCAAGGAGCATTAACCATAGGTATAAACATTAACATCCAAACATCTATTTAGGAGCTTCATGAATTCCTACCTGGGTGATCTGAAAATTATACCACTTGGTTTACAGAGTTATCATAGGTACAATTTCTAAATGGCAATTTAAAAACCACCTGGTTAATGTTTGGGATACTGCACTGCTCCAGACAGTCACAGTTACTTCCTACCATGAGCAAATGAAGAGTGGCCACAGGAAGGGCATGGAGAAAGCACCCATATGGAAATGAAATTTAGAGACTGTAATACCCAAAGTACTGCAGTTTTTTAATGTCTATCCTCTAACACAGTGCTTGGAACACAGAAAATAACCAATAAAGTTCTGTTGAATAAAGAATATATATGAACTTGACAGAACCAACATAACACTAACTGTTTTATATGTTAGTCTACTTTTTGTTATAAACACCTGAAGATAATCTTCTTCATTTCCATAAGGTGAGATGAATAGTTTTTGGAAAGCCTCTATAAAGCATAAATTTCTTAAAAGGTTTTTCAACTCTCCTGGCAATCAGTTCACAGCAAGATGCCTTGGGTGTGCATGCATGCACACAACTAAGGATGTGTGCATGCTACTTTAAGGGCAGAAGCAGGTTATGCTCTATCAGCCTGTCTTTATCTTACTTTCCCAATTTGACTCTCCACATCCTGAGCATATATAAATAGTCCAATTTTAATATTTAGCCCTGGGCACCATAAAAATTTCAGTCAAAGGAACAGGTCTGAGCCTAAAGGGTGGAAGCAAGCATCCCTACCGCATATTAGCTCATATTTGGGATATCAGGAGCATGACCCTTTTTTCCATTCTCCTTCCCAAAAGAGAACAGGCATACAGAGCCCAAGTATGTTTATTCCATTGTAACAGCCTGAACATCAGAGTTTTCTAACTTGAGAAGAACACATCTCACTGTTGGGGCCTCATAAGATTGGTAACACTCACCATTCAAAATCAACAAAGTTGGCAACTTCCCAAGGTTTCTAGTTCCAATACCAAATTACCCCCTCATGATTTGTCTGGAGACTTTTGTTAATTTTAGAATAGTCAGTCTGGAAATGCTAAGCTCAAACCCATAGCCTTACCCTTCACCAACATACACCTGTCTGTCTAGGATACTTTCTCTTTGCCCCACTCAATCTTTCTCAATAGTCCATGAATACTGAAATATGCCACATCTCTTCCCAAATTTAACAACATGGGATAGAAGTGTGGGAGACAGGCAAAGCCAAGTTCAGAAAATAGATCTTGCCCTTTGTCGTAGGAGGACTTAACTTTCTCATTGCCTAGTCTTTTGGTCAAGACCCAGGAGGGCTGAGCTGAGCCAGCCCTATCTGTCCCAGCTGGCAGGAACCCAGATGAAGGAAGGTCAGAATGACTACACAGGTCAATCAACGAACCCACAGCAGGGCCTGCTCTTGGCAGCCACCAGTTCCCCTCACCCCTTTTTTGTATAGTATTCTACACATGCCCCAATCTGCCCATTTTTCAGTCTCTCCCTCAAGTTTCACTTCTCCCAAGAGGATGTTCCTGAATATCACAGTTAGTACACCCCTGAGCCTGACCTCCACAGATCAACAGTGCTTCCTGTCTGCATCACATACTTGGCACTTAGTACAAACAGACTTAGATTTTAGGATATGTGTACTTTATTTTCCCAATTGAATTGCAAACTCTTGGGGCAGAATTTTCCCTAGCAACACCACCTTTCACATAGTAGACATGCCATAAAAATGTAAGAATTGATGTGGAATAAATACAGCGTAGGAACCTTTGCCTACCCCAGGTCTCAGAGGAGAAATATTTCAATCCAATGGAAATGAAGAATTAGTCTTCCAGGATTGTACTTCTCCTTGGAGAAGAACTACTGTGTGTCTGTAAAGGAGTGTTTACCACAGATTCTATTGTAGCCACATTGCCATTCCCCGCTCACATATTTATGAAAAATTATCCTTTCAGGGTGAAATTTTCCATGACTGGCTTCAGATTCAAAATAAGGGTGTTTCTCTCTCTCTTTTTTTTTCCTTTTGGAAAATTTGAACAATATCCAGTCAGCCATGTAGAAGTTGGGCATTAGTGAAAAAAACAATGACATGTTTTGTCTTTCAAAATCAATGTAAGTCTTTCTTTTGCGTGACCAATTAAAAAACAACTAAACTTCAAAATGAGAAACTTTCCACTTGTCTAGGCCTCATGAAGGATGAACCCTGTTGATAATGAGATAATGGAATAAGAATAGCACAGAAACAATCAGAATATACATCTCTATTTTACTTGCATTAAGTTTCACAAGTGTAGTTCTTTTCCCATGAGCCTAAAAAAAATATTATTCTGAAATTTCAAATTCTCAGATTACACTGAGAGTGAGTTTAAATTCAGAGGAAGAGGGAAAAATTGTAGCTAATTCAGAAATAAATTTCTGGATAATAAATAATTCAGTTCTGATAAAAGAAGAGAGTTTCCTCTAAATTCTTCTTAATAAAGTTTTTTTTGCCTTGTTGATTTTCATTTATAAAATGTCTTTAGCTAATATTTATTAAAACACTTTGAAACTCCTAAGTTCATTCTGTGTCCTTAAAATTAGAGAGAAGTTTGGAAAAGAGTGGTTACCTTCAGAGCAGCACATAAATTTTTTTATTTGGCAATTGCTATGGTGAAACATCTGCAGAATATAACAGCAATGAAAAAAGTTTTAAAACCTGATACCTCACTAAAGTGATGAAAATTATATATCACACTAGTAAAAAAGGCCAAGATAAAATAAAATTTAAAAAAACTTAATTTTTGGCTTTATCTTTTATATTCAAAAAAGAAAGACATTTTAAGAACATTTTGCATTATGTAATTCAAAAGAACTGTATTTGTTTTCTGATACATTTGAACATAAATAGAATATGAAAGGTTAATAAAGAGAGCTCAAGGTTTCAATATGAGGCATTCATTAACAACCCAAGAAAACCAAGAAAAGAAAAAAAAATAGGCAGGGAAGGTAGAAAAGTCAGGGGGATAGAAACTCCTTGTTTCCAACAAAGAAATGAGGCTTTTACTCTGCGTGGGTGGGTGATGCCCACCATAGCTGATTGGGTTCTAAAAGCTATGAAAAATTAGGGTACTGTTATATTTAGTTCTCAGGTTCAAAAATCATGAGTTTCTCATACTCATGGAGTAAAATGTTGACCTTTGCTTTCCAGGGCAAATAAAGAAGCAGAAGAAGTGATGGATGCATTTGTACAGGTTCCAACTATCTCTTCAGACCCTCCATAACCTAATTCGCCTTTCAGTTTTCCTCATGATGCTCCCCCCTTTACAGTGTTCTGTCTATTCTGAAACAGAATTCCCCCCCAAAATTCCCCAGACACCCCTGAGGCACCAACAAAAACACCTGTTCCTCTGAGCCATCTACATCAACGAACAGCACGCAGAGCTACCCAGGACTCAAACAGAGATCTGGGACCTAGTCTGGATTCCCCAGCCTCAACCCTCCACTTTCAACCTGCTGCCAGCTAATTCCACCTTCTCCCTCAGTCACCCTGCCAAACCCCAAGCTCCCACCTCCAACCACCAGAGTCCCCTAATTTTTATCTATGTCTAATCCATTCTTCAGGGGGATAAAATTCATATCTGGCCACACTATTTCCTTGCTCAAAAATCTTTCACTGGTTCTCCTATAACCTTTAGAATCCCCAAATCACAAATTATTAGAGACCCTCTCAAAATTTCAGGATTAAATCTTATGAAAGAAAGGAGATGATGAGGAGGAGGACTGAGAAAGAAGGTTGAGAGGGAGGGAGGGGAAGAGGGAGGAGCCAGCTAACTTAAAAAACAAAAAAAACAAAAAACAAAAAAAAAACCCTTACACTTTACCATGCTTTCAACTCCCACCCAGCACCCTAAACTGTTTCAGTTACTCCTTTCAGATTTCTATTTAAATGCTTCCCCAAAGCCTCCCCCCTACCTGACATGGCTAGGTCAGGACTCCCCCCCTCCTTTAAGTGTCCCTTTAACATAAATCACAGAACTTTAAAATTGCCTGTTTTCTTATCCATTCCTCAACTTGAGCATAAGTCCTTTGGTGTCAGGCTCCATATCTGTCAGACTCCAAGTTAGAACCCCAGGGACCAGCTTGATGCCTGGCACATGACATTGCCTCCTAATAATTTGCTGAATGAATGACTTAGAACTTAGGAAGGAAAAAAAGAAAAAAAATGGAGATGCTTGATATTATGACTCCTTTGCCAACAAGCAGTGGCTGACCACAGAAAGACAAGCATGTGCTTCCATAACTCACACTCTAGGGCCTGAACTCACAACTTAGCTCATCTCACTACCTTCTTCATTACAATCACTTTTCATCACCAAGGAACAAGATTATGTGCCCATGGAGAATGCAAAGGGCCATGGTATTTGCACCCATGGGCCTTACTTCTTGATGTTCCTTTGGTGGGTGGGTCAGATTGATTTCTAGCAGAACCTTCCTTCTCATCATCCATGCTCCAGTCTTGATCTTTTAATGGAAAAATCATCCATACTCCAGTTTTCCTTTCAATGGAAAAATATGGTCCTTACTGATGTCATGCTGAATAGCATGTATTAGGCAGGGAAAAGACACTGTATACTTTAAGAAATTAAACTGATTTAAGTGGTTTTGTTGTACTTCTTTGGGTGAAGCTACCTGGGGTTCCCTTTACCTCTCACAGCCCGGAAGATCTTTCCATTCACATAGCAAATAATATCCACAACAAACTGGTATCCATTACCCAACATGATGATAGAACCAAGACAGAAAATCAGCGTGGGGAAGCTGAGGCTTCTCGTGTCAGCCTGGAGCCAAGCAGCCACTTTGAGGAAGAGAAGAGAAATGCTGAAATACTTTCATTTCCACAACCAAAATTTGCCCTCTCCCCACCCCTATCTTGTCAGCTTCCTGGGATGGGGCCCTCCACCCAGGCAGACCCATTTGCAAGTTGAAGGCCAACTTTCCGAAGGCCCCCTGAAAATTCAGTGGGATGGAGTTAACAGAGACCTGAAGGCCTTGTGCATGACCTTGAGTCCAGACCCTCCTATGTTCAGATGATTAAAGATAACCAAGACCAGCAGACAAGTATGCTGAAAGGAGCAAGGTGGGAGGGAAATTAGAGGCGACCCAACCAGGAAATGCACCACTGAACTTCCCCAAACCACATGGACCTTAAAATTCATAAGACAGGTTTAAAATTAGCCAATACCCAGGAGAATTTATTAAATGTTACTGTTATGATTCGTTTAGATTCACTCCAATTCTGAAATGACAGTAAAAGAACAGTATTCACGTCCCCACAAAGTACATGCCCCTGGTTGCTCCTGTGTAAAGGACATGATGGATGCAAAAACTTAAATAAAACAGACACAGGCTTATTCACTGTAGGAAAAGAAACTGAGGCGAGCTGACGGCTAGAACAAAGACGGCAAGAGCCACACTTGGTCCTCCTGGTCTGGGAAAATGTATTCTGGAAAGAGACTACTATGCCTAGAGTCCTTTCTTAACACTGATCTTATGTCGTTGTGCAACATAACATATTCTGGATTACTCTGCTTGTCTGTAACTTGTAGTGAAGTCCAGTCTGCAGGATTTGTCCAGTTTCTCCTTGGTCTGCCAATCTCACAAATCCCATTCCATCCCTTCTTTTCTTTCTCCAACAATTAACAGCCTCAACTTGGAGTCAGGAATACAGACGACTTGAGGAATTCTTGGCCTTGGTGGGACAAAGTAAATTAAGATATAGGATCTATAATAGGCATAATCCAAATACAAAATCTTGCATCTGAAAATCATCACTTCCTCATCAACTGCTTAGACAACAGTTGAACCATCTGCTTCACTGTGCCTTCAAGTTCACCAGGATGAGACCTAGAAATCTCCTAAACTCCTCAAGGGCACCAGAAAAGTTTCTGCCCTCAGGCAGACTACCCCTCTTTTCAGGAAGCAATCTCTCTTTTCCATTTGACTTTCCATAAATAAGTCAAGAGTTTTATTCTTTCCTTGGCTTCCAATCTGTGCTTTGGATAGTGTCATAAAATTCCTTAGTAATTTATGACCTGTTTTTCCTAGGAAAAGCAACTAAGCCCTCAGCCGATAGAAATAAGCATGTATTTCAAGTGTGAGTAATCTAGAAATATATCCATTCAGCATAGGTGAGTTGGGTCCTGACTCACTGAAGAAGGTTTACATAAAGACCCTTGGTGTTAGCACAGAACATGATCTCAGTAAGTCATCAGTGGGTCCCTACCTAGAAAGATTCCTCTTGACTTCTACCCCTGTTACGCTCATCTGAAAATTTCAGAGTAAAGATACCACCTTCTGGTGAAGGATTGCTTCCTTTACAGCATTCTTCTAGAATGTCAGCCTATATAACTCATTATGTCCATTTATCTCAGTATAAGTACATTTATACACCAAAAGGAACTCAGAAACTCTGACAGAGCCCCAGGCTAAAAAGGGTTCTCAAGTGAAAGGATAGGTTATGGCAGTCTTTGCTTCCTTCATGTTTTTGTTGCAAGTCAGTCCCAATAATCATACTCAGATCCTCCTAAGTAACTCATTCAGTCTTTTCTAATAAACACAAAGGAATGAAATCTTAAAATATGCCTTTGATAAAGTTGATAAGTGGCAACAGTTCAGTAACAAATGGTTTCTGAAGAGACGAGCAAGAGTTAAACTGCATTTGGATAATACTCACCCTGACCTGATTCAGGAAGAAGGAGGAACCACGAACTCTGTCCTCAGCCCATGTAATTCTATATGAACCATCTTGGGAACCATAACACTGACTCTCCTACTGCTTTAAAAATGTCACTGGTTAAAGACAGTACAAAGATGACTATCATTTAGAAAATTCTACTAATGAGGCTAGAGTCCTATCTGCACTCCTATTTTCATATAAAAACATTTGTCCAACCTCAGCTTCTCACCCTTCTTAAAAGTTAAACAATACTTGGGATTCTACTTTTTAAAAAAAGGCACTGAAAGCAAAGGCAACAGAAACACAAATAAGCAAGTGGGACTACATAGAACAAAAAAGCTTCTGCACTGCAAAACAAACTATCAACAAAATGAAAAGGCAACCTTCTGAGTAGGAGAACATGTTCACAAATCACATATAATGGATTACTATTCAAAATATAGGAAGAATTCCTAGAAGATGATAGCCCCCCAAACAAACAAAAGCAACAAAAAAAACCAATAATCTGATTTTAAAATGGGCATACTATTTGAGTAGCATTTTTCCAAAGAAGATATATAGTAGTCCAATAGGCACATGAAAGGTGCTCAACACCTCTAATCACCAAAGAAATGCAAATCCAAACCACAATGAGTTACCACCACACATCTGTTAAACTAGTTATTATTAAAAAAGACAAGCGATAACAAGTTTTGACATGGATGTGAAGAAAAGGGAACATGGCATGATGTTAATGAGAATGTCAATTGGTGCAACCACTGCAGAAAACAATAACATTTTCAGCTAATTAAAAATGTAATCATCATACAAACCAACAATTCCACTTTCTGGCATTTAACTTTAAGAAAACAAAAACACTAATTTAAAAAGATATATGCATCTCTAGGTTCACTACAGTAGTATTGATGTCATTTATAATAGTCAAAATATGGAAATAACCTAAGTGTCACCAACTTAGGTTAGTGTATGCACACACACATAAATTATGTGTTAATATAAATATTATTATTCACTATAGGAAAGGAATATATTATATATAGTATATATAGTATATATATTATGTATATATAGTATATATATTAATATTATATATATTATTATTGTTATTACTACTGCTACTACTACTACTATTATTATTATGCCATGGGAAAAAAAGGAAATCTTGTCATTTGCAACATCATCTTGCCATTTGTAACATCAATGTCTTGAAGACATTATGCTAAGTGAAATAAGTCAGGGAGAGAAAGACAAATACCGTATGATCTCACATGCAGAATCTAATGAAGAAAAAAAAAATAAACTCATACAGAGAAAACATTGCTAGTTATCAGCAGCAAGAGGGGCAGGGTAAGTAAAATGTGTGAAAGTAGCAAAAACTACAAACTTCCAATCAGAATATAAGTCAAGGGACTGTAATTAACAGCAAATGACTTCAGCATTGCATACTTGAAAGTTGCTGAGAAAATAAATCTTAAAAGTTCTCATCACAGGAAAAAAATTTGTAATTATATGGTGATGACTGTTAACTAAACTTATTGGGATGACTGCAATACAGACCAAACATCAAATCATTGTGTTGCACACCTGAAACCAATATAATGACAAGTGTCAATGATATCGCAGTTAAAAAAAAAATTGAAAATGTAAACTATAAATAAAAAATACACCTTAACTTTAAAATATATGATGCAAAATGAATTGGTCTGCTTAAAAAACAAACCAACCAAAAAAAAAAAAAA
>PVHY01013431.1:0-41396 GCA_004024945.1 Uropsilus gracilis | reverse complement strand
CTCCTCCTCCTCCCCCACCCCTCCTTCCCTCCTGCCCCCTCCATCCCTCTTCCCTTTTCCCCCAGCCCTCTCCCCGCTCCTAACCTCTCAACCATTCTCAGCAACCTGGTGTTAGTTACACTTGGTTCTCACTCACTCCAGGCTTTTAAGTCACCTGCTGGGTTAGACTCATTGAGTCAGAATCTCAAGAGGGGTACCTTTAAAAGGGTTTCTTTTAGCTCTACAGGTGGCTACAAGGTGCGGGGGAGGACCAAGAACCACTTCTGTGGACAATGCAGAGACAAAGCCACCCTGAGAGATGGGGAGTTTATAAACAAGCAGCTGAGTCTCACAGCACATGGTTTCCCAGAAATCATCAGGAAAAGGAAAGCAGCAAAGTTGCTCCCCCCTCCGAAGCCTGCTGGGACAGCACCAAACTATAAAAAAAAAAAAAGCCCAGGACCATGGCTCAGTCCGAATGGTCAGCTCATCCCCCACGATGTGTGTGTGTGTGTGTGTGTGTGTGGTGTGTGTGTGTGTTGAGGGGGTGAGGGGAGGGGAGCCGGTTCCATCCCAAGAAAGTACAAATGATTGAAACCAGAATCCTTGTCCCTTCGATGGCACCGCAATTTACAAGAAGTCTTCAAAACAGCAGCGCTTATGAATTCCAGAAGTAGCAAATTATGGCCAGGAGAGGCCATGGGTAAACCGAATAATGGAAGACAAAGGAAACTGCCTCGTGGGTGAGAGGCTAATGGATGTGCAGAGACACCACCAACGGGTGACAATTAATAATGTCCTTTTAGGAAAAAGAAGAGACTGAGAGTCTTTTTTTTTTTTTTTTTTTTTAATGCTTTGCTCCACGGTCATGCCAAATGTATTCTCCTTGGCAAAAGATTGGAAAGGAAATGTTCGCTTGTTCAAAACGCTAGTTGGGGGGAGCAGGGCAGTTTCTTTTTCTTTCCTGGCAAAATAATGGAATTTCTGTGAAGGTCCAGGCGTAGTCATTAGCCAGGTACCACTTAAACTCACTCCACAACAGCCTATTGAAATGAAATAAGTAAAAAGAAACACTTTTACACAGCTGGTGGGAATGCAAACTGGTCTAGTCGCCAGGGAAAGCTGTGTGGAGGACCCTCAAGCTACTGAAAACGGAGCTACCATTCTATCCAGCAATACCACTTCTGAGAATCTACCCAGAGGATACAAAAGCACTCATTCAAAAAGACACCTGTACCCAGATGTTTATTGCAGCCCTATTTACAGTAGCCAAGATATGGAAACAACCCAAATGCCCCCAAACAGATGAATGGCTGAACAAGATGTGGTCTATGTACACCATGGAATATTATTCATCAGTCAAAAAAGACAAACATGTCATTTGCAGCAACATGAATGGAGCCAGAAGGAATCATGTTAGCGAAAATATACCAGAAAGGAAAAGAGAAATACAGGATGGTCTCACTTATATGAGGGATATAAGGAAAACAAGCAAACAAATGGACAAGAAAACTTTAAAACTGTCAACAGAACTGAAGCATAGCGCAAGAGAGGGGGAGGAAGGTCAAATCAGGAGAGGGATGGGCACAAGAGATTAAGATGGTTCACAGATGACAAAGTGATGGGAAACCTTGGGGTAGACAATGATGTACTATATATGTGTATATATCTATATATGTATGTATATATGTATGTATACACATATGTGTGTGCAGTCAATAACATAGTACTAACAACCAACGCCTCCTGAACACCCAAGGCTGAAGAATGCAGTGCCAGCAATTACAGTCCAACCTTTTGCCAACTTCTCACAAGGTCTAATGAATGCCTTTAATCACCAAATAAATCAGTGCTGACAACTACATCCCTTCTGACATTCGAGTTTCCAGCTACAGACAATCCAAAATGTCATTACCACAGGCCTTCTCTTTCATTTCAGAGAGCTAAACCTTACCTGTAGGAGGGGAATGTGAGGAGCCAGTAGGAGTGCCATTCTGTTGATTTAAAGAGTTATTAATAGAACTTAAGGAGAGGCCCCCAGGAGTCCAGCACCACCCCCACCTTTCTTAAAACATTACATGCCCAGAGGGGATGAGATAATGAGGAAGAAGCATCAATTAAGCTCAGTGGGTCTCCATTGCAAAGTGGAGGCATATCTCTCGTGGAATAATTCCAGCCGCCAGAAGAGTACAGATGTTCATATTCTTGGCTCAAGGTCTTTATCTTGCTTAGTAAGATAGAATCAAAGTATGTCTCTCACCAGTTTCAACTGCTCCATCTAGCATTCCCTGTGATGAATGATGGGTTCTGGAATCAAAATATATTCCCCCTTTAAACTGGAAACACAGCGGAATGTGAATTTGGCATCTTCTTTCCCCCCCTCATTTTCCACGGGAGATTCCCAGGCTTAGGCTGAAAGTTCTTTACTTTTTTCATCTTAGCCAATAAGGTTCAAGAAGCATGAACAGAACTTTAATGAATCATCTGTACAAAGCTAACAGGAAAACATACCCAAAAATGAGAGGTTTCAATTATAAATCTGAGAAAATAGGATTCTGAATCCTGCCTTGTGAAATTGCTAATATTTATTTTTTAAGAAAATGTAAGTTCCAACCCTGCCTACATCTATGTAGTAGACTACATACTAGTATGTACTCATACTAGTATGTAGTCATACTAACTACATCTATGTAGTATGACTAAAAAGTCATTTATTGCACGAAGCATCTATTTTCATGTTGCAAATGCCACGAACTCTCATACATTTGAGACATCTCCAAGTAGTTTTATCCAGTAACCTATTTTTAAAAATCATACTTGGTACGTAGCAAATTATTAAATGTTACACATTTAGAGGAAAAGAAACACGGATATTGAACGATGTATATTAAATGTGAATTAAACCTAACAGCATATTTGAACACTGAGCCCTTTCTCAGGGTTCCTTTCTAAGAAGGCCTGCTGGTCCTATGTGGAGCACCAAAAATAGATAAGAGATATGCCTTAGATAAAGGAACACCTTTATCTATTCTCGCCCATCTCTGGCACCCTAGAGATGGTTCCTGGCAAATCTCTTCTCTGTGATGATAGCCCCCTAACTTCCCATGGTTGACCCACCTGAGAGATAAAGGTGTTTACCCCACAGATGTTTTTCTGCTAGATAATGAATCCCCATCCTCCTACCCCACTGCTACATACATGGGATATTGGTTTTTTTCCTCCCTTATTCCCCTTTACCAGGGTGTTTAAGGGGGTTTGGAATCTTTAGTAAATGACTTAGCACGGTTCAGTAAGTCCTGATCTATGACTCGAGTTCATCTCTGTCTTAGGCTGTTTCATTCTCTCCTGTCCGTTCTTCTTTTTCCCACCCTCAGCTTCCAACAGTCCTCAGAATTCCTCAAAGATTTGTTTCTTAGCCAGGTGAGGTGGCGCACACCCATTGTAAGCACTGGGAGGCAAGAGGCCTGGGATCGCTTGAGTTCGCGGGTTCAAGACTACCCCAGGCAACATAGTGAGACCTGGTTTGAAAAAAGCAGCTGGGTGTGATAGTGGGTGCCTGTAATCCTAGCTACCTGGGAGGCTGAGGCTGGGGATCGCTTGAGCCCATGGTACCCTGGGCGACAAAGTGAGACCTAGTCTCCAAAAAAAAAAATGTTTCCTGTAATTCTGTGAAAGGTATGACTTGAGCAAATAAGATACTAACTTGCTCTGAGAGTTCAACAGGCAAATACAGCATAAATGACAAATCCCACCGAGCTTGCCATAACTCTGGCTAGTGCACACAACCAGAGCAGATGGCTGAGGAGACCACAGACTTCTGAACACCCCACAGTGCGTTCATTTAGCCAGGCTCTGATTCATAAAGCATCCGGGAGTAAGTTCTACAACCCCAAGCACATGGGGAATTTAGTAAGATCAGGGGTTCTCTGGGTTTCCCTCTTGAAAGCCCTTACACTACCAGCTCTACTTCCTCTTTCAGTCTGCGATCTTCCCAGAACTCCCCTCACCTTGAAACCCACCCAAACATGGCCCATCGTTCTAAACACAATTTTGAGAAAGGAACACTCTTACACTGAGAATGCAAACTGGTCCAGCCACCATGGAAAGCGTGGAGGACCCTCAAATTTCTGAAAATGGAGCTACTACTTGATCCAGTAATCCCACTCCTGGAAATCTACCCAAAGGTTACAAAAACTCTAATTCATAAAGACACCTGTATCCAGGTGCAGCGCTATTTACATAGCCAGGATATGGAAACAACCCAAATGCCCCCAAAACTGATGAATGGTTGAAAAGATGTGGTATATTTACATAATGGAATATAGAGTATTCTGTAATAAAAATGGCAAATATGACATATTTGGGATAACAGGGATGGACCTAGAGGGAATCCTATTAGCAGAAATAAGTCAGAAAGAAAAAGACAAAAACCAGATGTTCTCACTTATAGATGGGATATAAGAAAAACAAACAAAAGGACAAGAAAAAGTCAAAATAAGTTAACAACAGAACTGGGGCAAGCAGCTAGAGAGGGTGAGGGAGGAGGGAGAAATCAGGGAAGGGAGGAGCACAAGAAGATCAAGATGATAGCTTACAGATGATAAGGTAGAGGGCGAATCCTGGGGAATGTATGATGTAATATACAATTATGTGTGTATATATATAAATATATTTATGTGTATATATGTATATATATACATATAAACAACAATGATTAATTAAAGAAACTGTATTCTCCATATTACTAAATAAACTTCATATTCTGCAGGCGTTTATAATTTTCCCATCTATTTCTCTTCATAATCAAACTTCTCAGACTCTAGGGTCTATCAATCATCATCACTTTCTTCACCTCGGCGCAGTCCTCAGCTCACTGTCCGATTTCTGTCCCCAACACAGCCATGGAAACTACCCTCATTCAAGTCAGCAGTGGCCTCCAAATGTCAAAATCCAGTGGTTTCCCCTGGACTTGTGTTGGCGACTTCCTGCGGTATTGGCTTTCTGAGTCACTTCCTTCTCCACACACTCTTTCCCCTTCTCTCTGTTTTCCCTGCTCTGAGAACTGCCCCCTGCTCACCTCCACCCCCCATCTACCTTTGTGTTCACTTCCCCTTGTCCGTTCCTCAACCCTGTTTGCTCAGTCACAGATGTACCTGTTTGTGTCACTAAAATCCTTCAGGGGCCTTCCAACTCTCACAGAATAAGGTCTCTCCCCTCCCTAGCATGGGCAGCCCAGCCCACATCATGGGCAGTCTGCGCCCTCTCCCCCATCAACCTGTCTTCCTCTTCAGCCTCATCAACCTCTTGACACCTGTCGCCTCTGTACCTTGGTACAGAACATGCTGGGTTCCACCACCATCCTCCCTGAGGAGTTCCAGCTCATCTTTCAAGACTCAGAAACAAGGCAGCCACTCTGAAAGGCCTCTCCACCCCTCACCTCCTCTCCCACCCCCCATCCCTCCATCCTCCACTCCCTACCCCCCAACTCCTATTCCCCCACCCTCCCTGTACAGGCCGTAACTCCTCCAGGTCCCCAGCTTCTTGTCTTCCTGTGAGCTCTGCACTAGGTTGCCTCACCAGACCAGAGTCTCTTGAAGGTGTCAGGGGGGTCAGGGGTCTGTGGTTCCCAATACAGGAGGTGCTGCATTAAAACAGCAGTTATTGTTCATTGGTGGGTGGAGACTTGGAGAAGGAAAGCCACACCGTTTCATGATAAGGACTAGTATTAGGGAATTTAAAGGAGTGAGAAGACAGAGAGGAACAGCAGGGAGGTTGGAGGCCTCAGAGCTGCCACTGCCATGTGGGGCAGCAGGAGAGGGAAGGAAGCCAAACTGTGGGCTTCCATCCCCAGCCCGGGCGGGTGAGGAGCCCAGGAAGCTTGTTGGAGACACTTGTGAGCTATGTGAGCTGTCTTGGAAATGTGGTGCTGGAGAGCTTGGTTTTACTTTTGAAACTGCGAAGCTTGGAAGTCTTCTGGAAAACTGAGGAGTTTGCTGTGTTGCCGTTTTCAATGTGAGACGTCTGAAGTGCCGGCTGTGCTGCTGTATTGAGTGAGTTTTGCTGATGCTGGGCCACTTTGGAGCTGGAGCTGAGAGAATGCCCGAGCTGTGGCTTTTGGAGAAGGATCGATGACTTCATCTTGCAACGACGCCATCTTGGCTTGCAGTGAGTGAAGCTGTGTCTTTGAAGGAGTGGCGGCGCCATCTTAAATCCTTCAGCCGGCTTAAGGTGGGGCAGCCGCCATTTTGTGGCCACACACAACTGCTCTGGCCATGTGCTCTTTGGACTAGAGACTGGACTATGTGGTAAGATTACCAAAGGGGTTCCCTTGTAGCCCTCAATGACTCTTGTCTCATTTGTCTCTTAATAAGTAAATGTGTTTCTGCCTCCCTCTTAAGGTTTATGTGGTCTTGCTACTGCACGCACTGGCTGGAAAGAACCTGGTATGTGGCTGGCTTTAAGGGGCCAACTGCTCCCCTTTGTAAGTTTGATTGAGCACCTCGTTTTGCTTGTTTTGTCACCCGATTTCAAAAGGACCAGGTGCTTGTTCATCTCCAGCATGCCCAGCTCCTAGGAGGGGCTGCTACATGACAGGGGTGCAAGCAGCATCACCCCCTTTCCTTTCTCTGAATGGAACTGAGTCATTCCCACACCCTCTGTTCCCTCCCGTTGGAAATCTGACGTCAGTCATTACTGCCCCCCATCTCCAGGGCAGTGGATGTCCCTGGTATTAATGCCATGCAGAACATGCACCATCGGCCCTCTGACTCTGTCCACACTGGTCTCAACCTCTGAACTTACTGTGTGTGCCTCCATGGAACCAGGATACATGTTCCCCTGAGATCAAGGCCTTGGGGCTTTTTTTTCTCCTCAGGGGTTCTCAAGGTCACAGGTCTTAAGGCTTCATTGTTTTTCCCTCTCACCCCCTCTTCTTCTGCTCTCAGCGGCCCCCTTGGTATGCTATGGGAAAGCAGAAGCCAAGTGTTTACACTCATGAACACCCCCCAGTGTCCTGTTCTTTCTTTCCTTTAACAAGGGCTGTGTTAGCCTCCAGGGAGGCCACACCCCCTCAGAAAACAAAGCTTCCCCCACCCCCACTCCAGCATCCCCTCAATGAGTGTTTGCAGCTAAAACAAAGAGAGGAATAAGAGTGTTTTCCCCTACTAGAGAGTTTGTTTTCACTGGGCAACAACAAAAACACAACAAAGATAAGGGCACCCAGGGCTCTCTCCGTCTTACTACCTTTTTTTTTGAGACTAGATCTCGCTATGTTGCCCAGGGTAGTCCCAATCCCAGGGACTCAAGGGATCCCCAGCCTCAGCCCCCCAGGTAGCTGGGATTACAGGTGCCCACCACCATGTCTGGCTGCTTTTTCAAGACCAGGTCTCGCTATGTTGTCCAGGGTAGTCTCGAACCTGTGAACTCAAGTGATCCCAGGCCTCTTGCCTCCCAGCACTTGGATTACAGGTGTGCACCACCATGGCTGGCTTTACTACCTTTTTGAGGCAAGGAGAAAGAGCACCTATAGCAAAGACAAGATGTAAAAGAAAATGTCCATAGGTTTTCCTGCCACGTAACCTTCAGTAAATTGTAGTTCAGCGACTAAACCAAAAGCAGATGACCGTGACAACCATGAATAAAATTGTTCTCCCGTTCCCAAACCAAGATTTCAGAACTATACAGCACAGAACCAGCAACACATGCCAGACACCAGAAAGGATCCTGGGAAGCCACCACGTATCTGCCCTACAACGAGCTCCTGATGTGCTCGGCCTGACTATCTGCCTCAGTTACTATCTTACTCTCTGCCTCAGTGGGCCAGTCATGGACCGATGACTTGCAGTGAGAGGAGTTGAAATGTTGAAATGACTAAAGTGAGGACGGGGGGAAAGGAGGAGGTAGGGTGGGGGCTAAGGGTACAATACGTAAAGGAGGGCCACACCTAAAGGGAACAACAACCATACAAACATGACCAGTATTGTATGAAAATTACAAAATAACAATTAAAAAAAATTGTTCTTCCAAAGACAGGCACCGCCACCCAGCAGCCCTCCTCACTTGGCCTAATCCTCCTTTTTCTTGGGGAAGGCTTGCGAGAGGAAGGCCGAAAATCTCTGGGGCCCTCTTGCCGGTGACCCAGCAACACCCCTCATGTGGCTGAGTGCATCTGAGCTGCTGACTTGCATTGCTGACAGGGGGCATTTGCAGTCACTACACTAACCCACTTTCTCTCATGGGTGAATTTAATCTCTTTAATTTTGGCCCAGCCTGTGAGAAAACTGAAAAAGCAGGCTGGGCCGGGGCAGGAGATAGAAGTTGCCCATCCTCAGCTGAGTGGTGGTTAAATCCTAAGGGAGGAAGCAAATGTGTGTGTAATCCTTTCAGGAAAACAAGTATTACTGGGGAGGAGAACGCTGCCAATGTAACTTTGTTCCAAGAATAAATAGCACATTTTTCCTCAATGTTTGCTTTACTCTCTTTGATCCCCTTGAAACCCTCTGGAAATGCTTGGCCAGCAATTTTTTCCCTCCGAGCCTGGGGAGAAGGAGCCACAAGCACTCTCTTGAGATTCCTAATGAGGCGTAAGTAGGGGCGCCCAGGCCGTGCTGGAGCCAGAAGGCCTACAACAGCCCAACCTTCAGACGTTTCAGTGAGTTTAATCACCACAGATAGGCTCGCTCTTTCCACACATAGCCTCATGACACCCCGAAGCTATTGAACAGGGAATTCTAATGGAGAAAGTCTGTGGCCAGGGCTACCGGGAGTCATGGGAGCTTGAAAAAGGAAAGAAAAAGCAGAGCTGGGGAGTGTTAATGTTTAGCTTTGGGCCCAAGTGGTGGAAAATGCCTGCCCACGCTGCTGACTAGAGTAGGCCTTGCCCCGGGCAGTTTGTGGTTCAGATGCCCTATGCCATAGTTATGTGTATCCCCTCTTTCCCCAGAGAGCTTCTTTTCAAGGGAGCGGCAGGCAGGATGATCCCCATGAAAGATAAGGGTCTTGGCATCAGCAGGTTTGCACTCGGTTCTGGTTCTTCCACTTACTAGTTGTGAGGTACGGCCAGTTAACACTCGCTTTCCTATCCTATTGGTTGGGAATAATAATTACAATAATAATAATAATTAGAGGTTGGTTGTGACGAATATGTGAAATGATGTGTATAAGCTTGGGATTAGGCTTAAGTCTAAGTGGCATTAGGTCAAAATGGGGCAGAAGCCTCGAACCAACACTTCACATTTAAAATGTTGTCTCTGCCACTCAGGTTCCCTCAGGTTTGCACCACCCATGCATAGCAGTTACTCAAATGCAGCTCAATAATAGGGTTTTATTTACAAGGAAATTAATCAGGAAAACAAAAAGTCTTCACAGCCACAAGTGGCAGTTATCTGACCCCAGTCATCATTTTCAGTCCCAAAGGTCCCAAAGACACATGACCATGATGGTGCCCTTTGTCCTTCCAAGCCTGAGGCAGGCACTCTGCCAAGTCCAGTCTTTCTCCAGCATCTTCTCTTTGCTTCTTCTCTCTCCAGTGTTCTGCGCTGCTCTGCTTCTCCAAGGTGATTCAAACTTCTTCCACAATTGCTGATGCATAAATCAGCTCTCCAAATCCCTGGCCATCTCCAGGTACCAGCTCACTATGCCGCCTTGTTGCAGTGCCACACTCTCCATATCAGTTACTCTTCTGCCAGTCACCATGACTCCTTGCCACCTCCAGCTCACTCTTCAGGGGGCTTCCCCTGGCCAGGCCTTGTGGGCCTGTTCTCTCAGTCCACCTTTCTCCTCTCCTTCCTTTCCTTTTCTCCTCTCTCCTCGTTCTTCATTTTTATCCCCCCATTTCCCACTTCCCATTTTCTGTCATGGTTCTTTCAGACTTTGCCCACCAGGGCATTTTGGCGCCTATTCGGTTTTCAACTGCGTCACTACCTTGTATCAGATGGTCATGATGAATATGTGAAATGATGTGCTTAAACTTAGCTTAGCATTCATATTGGAAAACACCAAGTGCTGATTAATTCTAAGACCTGTATTGGGCTTCTGCAAAAAGCCAGGATGTTTAAAGACCACTCTGTGGGAGATTACAAACCAAATGAATATTCAAGTCTGGAGAGTGTCTTATTCAAGTCTGGATCATGCCTAACTCTAAGTGAAATCAGGTCAACATGCAGAAGCCTGCAACCAACAAGCCACATTTAATATGTGGCTTCTGCCACCCAGGTTCCCTCAGGCTCATACCACCCACGCATAGCAGTTGCCAGTCAAAATGTAATTTAACAACAGGGTTTTATTGACCAGGAAAATTAGCAGGGAAAACAAAAAGTCCTTAAAGCCACAACTGGCCAGTCATCTTACCCCAGTCTCCATTCTCAGTCCCAAAGTCCCCAAAGACACAGTCCAAGATGGTGCCCTTTGACCCTCCATACCCGAGGCAGGCACTCTGCAAAGTCATCTTTCTCCAGCGTCTTCTCTTTGCTTCTTCTTTCTCCAGTGTTCCGTGCTGCTCCACTTCTCCAAGACCCTTCAAATTTCTCCCACAACTGCTGATGCACAAATCAGCTTTCCAAATCCCTGGCCAGCTCCAGGTACCAGCTCACTCTTCCAGGGAACTCTTCCGCCCAGCCTGGCCATGGGTTCTTTGCCTGCCTGCCATTCTCATGTCTCTCTCCTTTCCACAAAAGTCTCTCCCCTCAGTCTCTGTTCCTTTCCTTTTATCTCCTTCCCCCCCCCCCCCAAAACCAGAGGTTCCAACCAATTTCCCCTCACATCCCCTCTTGGTGCTGCATTTTCCCTCCCCTACTTGAGATTTGCAATAAAGTAAAAGAAGGATGAACCCTTATCTGTTTAGGCCTCTTTTACCTCTGTGTTTTTCAGACACAGCTAATGGCATCAATGCTTAAATTTCAATACTGCCCATATTGGGGTCCCTGCTTCCTAAGTGTTCAACTAATGCCGAATCTCTTCCAACACCTCCCCAGAGCTTAGCATTCATATTGGAAAACACCAAGTGCTGATTAATTCTAAGACCTGTATTGGGCTTCTGCAAAAAGCCAGGATGTTTAAAGACCACTCTGTGGGAGATTACAAACCAAATGAATATTCAAGTCTGGAGAGTGTCAAGGAACAGGTACATGGGTTGTCCTAGTGCATAGGAGGCACTGATCAAGAGCCCGTGCTGATAATCCTGGAGGCCCTCCAGAAGGAAAAGGTATCTGAGGGAAGCAAGGAGGAACCAGGCATATATTGGAAACACTAGTAGACTTACCTCACTTGATAAAGCCTTAGGAGAATCTGGAGAGCTATTTAGATAGGAATTGGGGAGTGCAGTGGATTAAATAGAATGGCTCCACCCAGGCATACCAGGCATGGGGTCTGGGTTTGGGGGGAGGAGGGTTGGGCTTCTGTCCAGCAGTGCAGACAGGGGAATGCTTAGGTGGCCCCACACTCACCTGAAGGGGTAGCAAGTGGTAGGCAAGTGGCCATGGCTAACACCTTCTGGTCACTCCTACTCCAACTAGCCCACACCGGGAGTATGAAAAATGCTAGTGATCAGCTGCAGACACAGAAGAGGTGCAGGAAATGAATAAACATTTCCTGGGCAGAACAGAAATAATGCACCAGAGAACTGCCAGCCACTGGACTGTCCACCCATCTTAGTGCTGATATAACACAGAACTATACCTGCAACATACCGGAAGTTGGAAGCCAAGATCCTGGCTCAGATATAACAGTTCTACCCTGCCTTTTCCAAAGAGGTGGAAGACCACAAAATGGGGCAGTGACCCCACAGCAGAGTTACAAATCAAGAGAATGACCACAAGCTGGACCAAGCAGCTGCTGATGTCTGTTCCCATGGAGGAACTTTCTATGGACAATGGCTGTGAGCCAGGTTCCCTAAGTCAGGGACTGGAAGCACAAGTGATGAAGCAGGGAAATGCAGCACAACATAAAATGGTGCTGGCAACAGACTAACCAAAGTGACTCCATTTTGCTTAAAACCTCCATGTTGAAGCTAGTGTCCTCTCTCTGCCCTCGGTGGAAAGTACCTACCGTGGCTGACTCATCCGACATTTTGTTTCTGCCTCCCCTTATTCCTGGTTGTTCCTGACAACCGTCTTGTCCACCTGATAGATGATGGAAGCCAGCGTTTGTCCTCCTGATAGATGATGGATGTCAGCACTACTGGAAGTTATGGGAACGCGCCCCACCATTATGGGAATGTGGGAACATGTCCTATAGTTATGGGAACATGTCCTACATCTACTTGTTTGCTTCACAATAAGGGTCAGTGGTGGTTTTCCTTATAAAAGGTTGTCACAGAGACCGCTCAGGGTCTCTCTTGCCGAGCTGGCTTGGGGAGCCTGGTGCACCAGTAATAAACCTGCAGCTTTGAACTTCAGGTAGCGTCCTTGTGTCTTGCTGAGCGGCCCATGAGTCACAACAAATGTAAGAGACAAACAGCAAGGAGCAGTAAGCACTGATAGATGGCAACAGAGCTTGGACTAGGTACTGGTGGCAAAGATGAGACTGGAAATCTAAACAGCGTGGTCAACCATGTCCCAGGGACACAGATAACCAGGAAAAGGACATAGATCCAGAAACAGAAAGACCAAAGGACTAAACATGGACTAACACATAACTACAACAGAAGAGTTGGAGTAACTGGATGGGTAGTCAGAGGGAAGAGGAGGCATACCCAAGGAAATCAACAACCATACAAATACAAACGATGTGCAGAATCAAAAATAAAAAGAAATAGAAATAAAAAGTACATAAATAGAATATGGGGAGCGGAAGAATGGCAAGCTCTTTGTCATTATCTCCATCAAGAAGTGAACTTCTACTCTTGAATGTGAGCTGGGTACATGACTGATTAACAAGTAGAACATCACAGAAATATGCTGTACCAGTTTTGGACCAGATTTTAAGAGAATTGGTGGCTTTCACTCTCTGCTTGGGGAACTTTTGCAGTTGAGATCCTCTTCCTCAGAATCCATGCCGTTGAAAATCAGAGCCATATGGAGAAGTCATCTGTAGAATCTTTGCGCAAAGTCCCAAGTGCGCTTCCAGTCAGCAGACAGTATCAAGACCAGTTGCATATTCCAATGCAGTCAGGCCTGCAAATGCCTGCAATTGATACCACATGCAGCAGAAAACTCACCCAACAGATCTTAGTCAACCACAAAGCCATGAGAGTTATGAAGGTATTCATGCTGTTAGAAACAAATTTGAGAGTGGTATGTCACATGATAGATACCTGAAAGGAAAGATACAGGAAAGGATTTCTGTGAGGTTTTGAAAGCCCAACAACAAACTATAAAAAGAAAGAAATCAAGAAAATAATCTCAGTTACAATTGCATCAAAAAGAGTTAAGTTCCTAGGAATAAAATTAACAACCAAGTTGAAAGATATATACAATGAACATGGTAAGACATTGCTAAAAGAAAACAAAAAGATGACATAAAGAAATGGAAAGATAATCCATGTTCATGGACTGGGAGGAACAGCATTATAAAAATGACCATCTTACCCCGAATATTACACAGATTGAGTGGCAGCCCTACCAAACACTAGAAATAAAGGACTCATTACTAAAATTTGTATGGAATCGCAAAGACCAAATAGCCAAAGCATTCCTGTCTGTCCACAAAGAAGGATTCGAGGTGTTATGTTCCCAGGCTTCAAATTATACTACAAAGCAATAATCACCCAAACAGTGTAATGTTGGAATAAAAACACACACAGTTCAATGGAATATAATTGTTAGCCCAGAAATAAACTCACATTTATATGGACAGTTAAAGTACTACCTTTGAGACAAGAGCATACAATAGAGAAAGAAAAATCTATTCAACAAATGGTGTTGGGATAATTGGACAGACACATACGAAAGAATAAAATTATACCACTCCTTAACACCATGAGAGAGATTCATTCAAAGTGGATTAAATGCTTAGAGATAAGACCCGAAACCAGAAAATACAAAAGAAAACATTGACAAAATACTTCAAAAATAATCATTTCAGTAACATCTTTGTGTACTCTACTCCAAAACCAAAAATAAACAAATGTGTCTACATCAAATTAAAAATCCCCTGCATAGTGGAAAAAACAAAACAAAACAAAACAAAAAAACAAACCTATGTTAAAAGAAAAAAACAAATGAAAAAACATTAGCACATTTTATATCCAACAAGGTGTTAATATCCAAAATTTGAAAAAAAAATCATACTACTCAACATAACAAAAACAGCCCAATCAAAATATGGGCAGAAAAGTTAAAAAGACACTTCTCCAAAGCAAATAGATGGCCAACAGGCATTTGAATAAATGTTCACCATCACTTATTTTCAAGGAAATGCAAGTCGAAACCACACACTGCCTTATATGTATATCAAGAAAATATAAAAATAGCTTATATTTAAAAAAAATAGAAACAGTAAGTGTTAGTGAGTGTATGGAGAAAAATGACTTTATAAACTGTTGATGAGAACCGATCCTGCTCCTATGAAAAACAATATGAAGGTTTTCCTTAAATTATCAAAAATAGATTTACCATAAAGCTAGTTTTGCACTACTAAGTTTCTTCTCAAAGAATGCAAAAATACTAATTTGAATTGATATAGGTATCATCCTATGTTCATTGCAGTGCTGTTTACAATAGCCCAGTTACAAAAACAACCTATGTGCCCACTGAGAGATGAGTGGATTAAGAAGTGGTGTGTACATATGTACACACACACACACACACACACACACTGGAATAGTACACAACTATAAAAAGATGGACTCTCACCATTTGAGATAACATGGATGGAGCTGGAGGAGGTTATGCCAAGTGAAATAAGTAAGAAGAAAAAAGATAAATACTGGAGAGTTTCAGACAAACCCAAATCCAACCCCCCCTCTGCCCCCGCCATGAATACTGACAATATAACAGAATATTAGAGGGGCGAGGGGAGGGTAGAGAGAAAAATGTAAAGAGAATCCAATCAACCATGGTGATAAACTTGGTGGTGAATGTGATGTGGTAACATACAACTGAAGAAATGTGATCCTATACCTCTATATCATATACAGTGTTGTAAAACGATGTTACCTAAATAAAACCCAAAAAACTATATATAGTGGCCATGCTGATAGAGACATGTTGAGAGAGACAAAGAGCTCTTCCAGTTGAATGTTGGTAACCAGCTAGAAAATTACAACCTGCCTGACTTTGTGAAATAATTCCAGGCAAGAAAATGATCTAACCCCCTTTTTTCAAATGACTGTGCAGATACATAAGTCAATTTGGAAAGAATAAGAATGAAAAAATGTTTTTATTTTTCTTTATTTTTTTAGAGATTAGGTCTTGCTATGTTGCCTGGGGTAGTCTTGAACCCAAGGACTCAAGTGATCCCTAGCCTTAGCCTCCCAGGTAACTGGTCTTATAGGCCCATGCCACCACACCTGGCTGAAAAGTGTTTTAAAATGAGGATTTGGTTAGCCAAATCAAATCACTTGTATTTATTACATATTTCTGAAGATTTAGATTATTATAACAATAAGCTTTTCTTATTTATCATGGTTCCTATGGACCAGGAATTTGACAGTGACTCAACTGGGAAATTCTAACTTAGAGTCTGTTAGTGTGTTGACTGGGGTTTAAGCCATCTGAGGACTAGCTTCGAACTGGAGACTACTCCAAGGCGCTCATACAACCGGTGTCATAAAACTTGAAGAAATTCCTTGAAGTAATTTAGCCAGCAACTGTGAAGTGGGAGATTTTTGAGAGGCTACCACTGGCAATAGTTGCAAAGAGTATTTATACGAGTATCTTTGAGCTACTGAAAAGCTCCCATTTGCTTTCAGAGAGTGTGGCTTCTCCCTCTTCTCTGCCTTCTGTTTCAAATGTCAGTTGACTAACACTATCCTGGAATTACAGGCAAGATTCTGGGAATGTCATTCTGAGGCTACCTGCTGTGGAAGCAGGTAGCAGCGATAATGAGCTGACCACATAATCCACACGTTGGGATGGTTTCAACCAATTGAGCATACTTAACACTATGTATTTCAGCTTGAAATTCTCTTCCTTGCTCCAAAGATTATAATGAAGAGTATTGTTTTCTTTCTCAGTGTTAGAGCAAGATAATATGTCTTCACTAGTAGGGTAAACACTCCCATATAAAAAAAGATATTCACAGGCACTGACGTCATGAACCCTAGGTCCAAAACTGGGCAAAGATGGTTAGAATGGTATTTCTTTAGGAATGTTAGTGGCTGAATGTTTGTATTTCCCTCTATTCATAAACTGAAGTCCTAACCCCCAACATAGTACTAAGAGGTGGAATCTTCAGGGGTAATTAAATTAGATGAGGTCATCAGGGTGGAGTCCGAATAGTTGGGGATTAGTTCCCTTAAAAGGACAGGAAAAAAGACTAGAGATCAAGAAGACAAAGAGATCTTGTGAGCACACACGTGCTTCAACCAAATCTACTGGCACCTTGAACTTCTCAGCCTTCCCTCCCACCCCACCCCCAGTAAGATTTCTTAACATTTTTGCTTTGAAGATATTATTCTGTTTTTCTGTCTTCTGGCATCTGTTTTTGCTAATGAATGAAACAGATTTTGTCCACCTAATTGTTCCTTATGAACTTTTAATAACTGCTCTTTATCTTTCATGTTACAAAGTTCCCATGAACAGATCTGTTTGTGAATTGATCTCATTGTGCTCAGTACTCTGTTTTTACAGTCTTAAAGTTCATGTTTTTCTTTTGTCCTGACATTCTGTTATTATCACATCTCAGTATTGATTTCTGCCAAAAGCCATTTCCTTTATTTTTTCACCTCTTTATATCTGTTTAATTTGTGGTAAAAACTTTTTGTCTGCCTTCTCTGTCACCTCATTCAGATTGTTTTTAATTCTCTACAACTTTCGATATAATTTCTACCAAATCATCAATCATCTCTAAAGAATCTCCAGCCACTGTGTTGGTTTATATTATAAAACTCAGAGAACTTTCTGATGGAACTTTCTGATGCTTCTATTTCTTTTTTTTTATTTTGTTTACATATTTATATATATATCTTTATATATAAATATATATAATGATGTATGTGTACGTATACATACATACATACATACATACATACATATATATACATATACATACATCATTGTATTCTTCAGGGTTCTCCCACTACTATATAACCCGTAGAAATCATCTTGATCTTTTATGCTCATCCCTTCCCTGATTTCTCCTTCTCTCCCTCCCCTTCCATACCTGTATGCTTTAGTTCTGTTGTTAGCTTTTTAGTTTTGAATTTTTCTTTGACCTCTTGTTTGTTTTCCCTATACCCCCTTATAGGTGCGATCACCCAGTATTTTTCTTTTTCTTTATGGCTTATTTCTGCTAGTGCAATTCTTTCTAGCTATAGCCATGTTATCACAAATGCATCAAATTTGTCTTTTTTGATTGATGAATAATATTCCATTGTGTAAATGTACCACAACTTTTACAATTCCATCTGTTTTGGGGTATTTGTATTCTTTCCAAATCCTGGCTATTGTAAATTGTGTTGCAGTAAACATCTGAGTACAGGTATCTTTTTGAATTAGTGTTTTTGTGTCCTTTGGGTAAATTTCCCAGTAGTGGAATTGCAAGATGGAATGGTAGTTCCATTTGCAATAGTTTGATGGTCCTCCACACAGATTGGACCAGTTTGCATTCCCATCAGCAGTGTAAAAGTTTTTCTTTTTTATTTAATTATCTCCCAGAGTACTGATTCTTTCTAATCTGTTTTCTGTTTTTGTGGCTTTCCCCTGCATTTTTGAGCACCTCTATTCTTTTGATATCCTGGGTCTTGGATTTCTTTCTGTACCTTTCTTAAGGATTCAATCTCATTCTTCTGTTCATAGTCTTCTACATCTCTTAACTCTTTGAATGTTATTGTCATGCTCAATTTGAATTCTTTTATATCTTGAATTCATTTCTTCTATGTCATCCTAATTGGGTTCTGGAGATTGTCTTTCTTTTGGTGATGTATTAGTTCGTGAAGGGCTTGCTTGAATGTTTGTCATTTTTTTGTTTGTTTTATCTCCTGTTGTTTGTTTTCGAACTTGCTCTATGTGTTGGGCCACTATGACACTTGTGTTGGCTGACATCATTATTGAAGTCCTTTACCAGTTGTGATTAATTCTGCCTTGTGTTTGTGCTGCTGTGGTGGATAACTGGCTTCTGGTTGGCTGTTGTGAATGACTCCTCCCCCCATTTCCTTGCTATCAGAACAGATAACGGGAGGGTGTGGCTTCAATTGTCCGTTCTCCCTTCCTCTGCCTAGGTATTTCTTTCTCTCCCTTGGACTGTTTGGGGCTAACTTGCTTTTCCATGTTTCCCTGGGAGAGTTTCCCTGGGAATGGTTTGGGCCAATAGTAGATCTGGGACTTGTCACCTACCCTCTTTCCTCTTTGCCAGGAGCATGTTCTTCCTTTGGCTGTGGCCACCTTGGTTCCCTGGCCTGGGCCAATGCTGGTGCTTGGGTTTTCTCGGGCATAATGACTCTACCTCTTCAGCTGGGGTGTTCCCTCCCCCACCCACCCTAGGAAGATGTGCTTGGGTCAGCAAGCAGTGGCTAGACCATTCTGGGGCATGGGGCATGGGTCTTCTCCCTAAGATGTCTGATTATCTTTTCACTCTGTGAAGATTTTTCAATGTTCAGAATTCACATCTAATTAATCCTTTCCACAATTCATTGCTCTTTTTAATGGCTGTTATTCTGTCTCTTAACTCCTTGGATATTGTCTTTACTTATTTAGCAATCTATTATGCAGCACTTACTGGTTGCTAGATATATTCATTCTTCATGCCAATTCTATAATGGCACTCTTATTATCCCGCTATTACAGATCAAGATGCTGAGTTAGGCCCAGAAAGGTAATCAAGTAAAAGTCAAAAAATGAAAACTGTCTGGCTCAATAGTCTTATCAAGCTAACCTATAAATTTTATGCAGTTCTCCTCAAAAATCTCAATAGTTATTTTTATTGAAATTAACAAATTGCATATAAAACAAAATGACAAATTCTGACAAAGAAGAACAAAAAACAAAGAATTCATCCTACAAACTATGTAGGCTTACCATAAAGTAAGATAGCAAGTAAAATAGTGAGGCAATAACAAACCAGACATGGGCAAATAACTCAGTGAAATAAAATAAAAAGTACAGAAATAGACCTAAGTATAAAGGAGTCCTTGGTATAAAGTAGACAAAACATTATAAATCATTGAGAGAAAGTGGAGCTGGGAAAACTTGATTTGCACATGGAAATTCCCATAACTGCAAAATTCCATTGGGTCTTCACCTAAAAAAATTAAGAAAATATCTTTCAGATTGATTGAAAACAACAGTATTTCTATGACTTTAGAAAGGGAAGAAATTCCTAAACTAGTTACAAAAACAAAAATCATAAAAGCATAACTAACTGAATCAAAGCTAAGTGTCACTACAATAAAGGCAACTTTCTTGACAAGTGTTCCCATCTGATATTCACATAAATAGATGATTCGCATATAAAAATACTACTAACAAGCAAGTGAAACAAAACTGATCTTATACTTAACATTTTTCACTAGAGTAAAAGCTGAAATTCTGACTTATACCTATTGGCTAGGATAAAAGAAAGTAGGAACTCTCAAACACTGAACTTGCAAGTGCAATTTGGTTCAACCACTTTGGGGAAAGAATACCTGGGAGTTGACAAACCCCAAATTCCAACTCTTCCTGGAGTGAAGTCTGACTTGTGCTCCAGAAAAGAGCTCACAAGTATTGTGAACATCCCAAATGGTCATCATAAGAAAAGAAAAACATCTAAAGTGTTGATATGTACATGTGATAAAACATCATTACAAGTAAAATGACTGAGCTGTATTTATGCATAACAACTGATGCAGGAATAACACCCCAAGACAACAAAGTGTTCCTTTTTTGTCTTACCAGGTTCTTGTCACTTGAAGTCTTCAAAAGAATTCCAAGAACACACACACATGCACATACACACATACACACACATACACAAGTGAGTGAGAGAGGCAAGTTTATTTAAGAAAAGAGAAAGATCAGAAATAAAGAAAATAGGAAAGTAGGATACCTTGGACTGTAAATATCTGAGTCCAAAATCTGAGCTGGGATATATATATATATATATATATATATATATATATATAGTGGATATAGGTATTTTCAAACTTGCATAACAAGTCCATGGTAGTCTTTGCAAGGGAGGAGTTGAATGGATTGGAGGAGGTGAGCAAAGAAGTCTGCTTTTTCTATAATGTTTTATTTATTTTAAAAGAAACTAAAGCCAATATGATAAAGTCGGCATTCATTCTTGGTTTTAGGTACAAAGATGTTTGCTTTCAGTAGTTCTTAGTTCTTTTCTATTTTCCCACAATCAAAAAAAAAAAAAAAAAGGGAGCGAGCCCAACGTGGTGACTCATGCCTATAATCCAAGCTGGGAGGATGAGGCCAGGGATCATTTGAGTCCACAGGTTCAAGACTACCCCGGGCAATATAGTGAGACCTAGAGTTGATGACCAAGAGTTGGGACTGCAGAGTCCTGCTGGACACCTCCCATCTGTCAGCTCCAGTTACCTTATGGAAGTTCTCTCACCCTTAGAACCTCCCAGCTCATTGGGCGATGCTGACCACCATCAACTCAGGAATGCAGGAAGCCTAGGAAAATGAGCCAGGGTTGTGTCCAGAGAACACCAAGAACTTCATTAAATCTCCAGTCATTCTAACCCTGAAACTGGAGCATGGTTTTCTGAGCCAGCATTAGTGAGGAGGGTTTTCCCCCTAGCAATACTGAGCCCCAAGGGATTTCATTATGAAATCTGAATGGCTGCTGGAACTCTTGCTATGCTAAATTCTCATGCTAATTGTGCTGGCAGTGGCAAGCAGGTTCCAATTAAGGGAAGTTAATTCTCATGGTGCAAATCTATACCATGTCAATTAGCTGAATGAACACACAGAATATGATCAAGAAAGTAGTCAGGAATACTGAGGAATTAGAAATGGATGAAATAATATCCCAGTTTTCAAAAGGGATGAAATGAATTCCAGGAATAGTACCAATAAGATGGAGTCTGAAACATATTAATGCCTGAAAATTAACCTACAAAAAAGAGGCAATGTTCACAAGTGGTCTGGAGTCAGGGAGACCTTGAATGCTCTTGAGGATTTGCTTCTCTGAGCCTCAGTTTATTTTTCTGTGAAACTGATATATTAATGCTTCATAGGACTTTTTTTTTCTGAAAGAGATAATGAATGTAAGGCACTTAGCATTAAACCTACACATCTGACTTACTCGGTAAATAATGGTGATGATGTTGAGGATGAGCATGATGGTAATTTACAAGCATTGAGAGAATGCAGTGATTTACAGGGACTGAGAAAGATATACTAACAGCTATTTCAGACTAATTCATTTACTGTTTATTTGGGTAATTAAACTGCTAAATCAAAGAAATACCATAACCCTAATCTGTCTTCATTTTATGAAAACATTTAACAGAGACTTTCATTATTTCATCTATATGTATCATGATGTCATCTATGAGAAGGTATCTTTAGTCTGTCAGCAATCATACCAAACCACTAACTCGATCAACCCTTTGAGTAGCCAAGGTGCTGATGAGAAAAGTGAGCCATTTCTAAAGTGTTTATTGATGTTTTAGATCAATTCCTAGTGATTTATGCATGTAAGATGCCATATCATTGAAATGATCTTGTCAGGTTAGAATACTTTGCATTGCGTGGAAGAGAATAACTGTAACTTTCATTATAACCTCCCCTGAGGAGAACATTTTGATTTGATTTAATCTCTCCCTGAGAGAAATGAAACTCTTAGGAGTAAGATTTTGTTGGGTAAGACTGAACTATGAAGAGACACCAATCATTGTAATTCAGAGATTTTTGTAATTGAGGAAACACTGGTTTACGACACTGTTCTGTATTTTAGGAGTACAAGTTCCTACTTCTTGAAATGTTTTTGCTACACCATGCCCACTCCTACCATACCACCTACAAGGACAAACCCTAACCCCCTTCCCTAGACAAGCAAAGTTTGGCAATAATCCACCCCAGCCCCAAACCCCAGTGAAACTGGTTATGAAAACAAGCCAAGCAGAGCACTTCACTAATGTTACAAGCAGGAGCAGCCGGTCCTTTAAACCCAGCCACTCCTGAGGCTCATCGCAGTCCCTGGGAGTAGTGGAAAGAACAAACCATCTTCAAAAAGAGGCAAAAACAAGATTTATTCACCAAAAAGGCAAAATAGACAAAAGTCACTGAGGGCACAAGGGACCCCTTTGGTAATCTCACCACATAGTTCAGTCTCTAGTCCAAAAAGCTATGCATGGGGCCTTCAGCCATATGCATCCTCAACATGGCAGCTGTCCCACCCTCAAGCCAAATGAAGAAACCAAAATGGCATCACTGATCCTCCCCAAAGGCACAGCTCCTTCATTCTTTTTGCCTCAACGCTGAAGCAGCCCCAAACCACCAAGACTCACTCAACACAATAGCAGTGTCCATTTTAGACATCTCACGATGAAAACAGCAGCGCTGCAAGGTCTCTTCAGGTCTCCAGACAATTCCCAAGCTTTGCAGTTTCTAGGTTGAAGTCAGTTTCCAAGTACTGAGTGACAAAGTCTGCTTACACAGGTCACAAGTTTCTCTAACGTGCTTCCCTGGGCTCCTCACCAGCTCAGGCTGGAGATGGAAGCTCACAGTATGGCTTCCTTCCCTGCCCTGCGTCACACATGGTGGCCGTAGCTACGAGGCCTCCAGCTTCCTTGCTGCTCCACCGCTCTCTCCCTTCTCCAGTTTCTCTTTCCTAAATCCCTTCTCTCTCTCCCTCTTGTGAGAAAATGCCGGCTTCCCTTCTCTAAGTCTTTGTCCATCAGGGCAAAATGACTGCGGTCTTAATTCAGCATTACTAAGCTGGGACCACAGACCCCCAATTTCACTACATCACCCCTATCACCAGGATCCTTGACTAATGACCCTGATGTTGTCAGAAAGCCCTGGTCACACCTCTCCCCACTCTACCTCCACTCCTCCCCACCCCACAGAAATGGACCAAATCAAAAAACCTACAAAACCTTCATGCACTCTCCATGGGTGTGATTCTTATTTAGGAACAGGGGTTTTACCCTTCATGGGCTTTTCGTTCCCTCGTAAAACCTGCTTCTTCTCTAGCTGCCTTTCCTCTTTGTCTCTAACATTCTATCCTAACACCACCAACCTGCCGCTGTAGTTCCCCCTCCACCCATGGCTTCCACCCCCTCTTCCCCTCTTATAATTTCAGTTCCGCAGGTGAACTCCAAGGGTTGGTTTGTCTGTTCCTTTGCTTTGCTTATTTATATTCCAAATAGGAATGAAATCTCCCAGTATTGTCATTATGATTGATTTTGCTTACCATAACCCCTCCAGTTGTAACCATGTGGCTGCAAATAACAAGATTTCATAATTTATTATGATTGAGTAGTTTTCCATTGTGTAGCAATACTGCATCTTTTTTTATCCAATCTTCCATTGTTTTGTGCTGAAGTTGTTGCTGTAGATTGCCTGTTATAAGTAAAACTGTAAGGAATATAGACATGCGTATATCTTTTAGAATACGTACATATTTCTTTTTAATTCTTTGTATAGATAGCTAATAGCAGAATTGCTGAACATACTGTTACATCTATTTGTAATATTTTGAGAAGCCTCCATACTGTTTTGTACAGAAGCTAGGTCACTTTACATTCCCACCAGCTGCGTGCTAGGCTTACTTTTCTCTACATCCTCATCAACAGTTGTTTTTGAACTTTTGATACAGGCCATACATGGTATCTCATTGTGGTTTTCTTTGCAATTCCCTAATAGTAAGAGATGGTGAGCATTTTTTCCTCCATGTGCGTGTTGGTCATCTCCATGTCTTCCATGGAAAAACATCTCTTCACGTCTTCTGTCCAGGTATCGGTTGGGTTTTTGTTGTTGTTGTTGTTGTTGAATGATGTGAAAGTTTTATAAATTTTGCGTATTAACTCTCTGCAGAATGTCTGATATGTGAATATCTTCTGCTCTGTAGGATATCTTGTCGATTTTTACTGAGTGTCTTTTGTGGCATGCAGCTTTTTAGATTGATACAGTCCCATTTATTTTTTATTTTGTTTCCTTGCCACTATATTTGAATTCCAAAGGAGATCGCGGAAGTCAATGTATATGGTGTAATTTTTTTTCACTAATCATTGCTACTGCGAATATGTGGGTTAATGGAGATAAATAATTCTTGCATTTTATTTTATTTGAATAGGGAATATTCAAACTCATATCACACATCATAAGCATTTTCTCATTAATGACTCATGTTAATACCTTTTATTTGGCATTAACTTTTCGTTGGAGCAGACATGTAGTGTGAGTGGATAAGAGAGATATAGCTGCTGTCACAGTCATGAGCTGTGTCCAAAAGTCAAGTGCTGAAGCGCTAAGTAGTGCAAATTACAAAGTGCTTGCTATTGGTGAGCCGTCTTGAGTGTTGATTGGTTTCGGACAGCAAACCGATACTAGGTTCTAACAAGCTGCAAGCAAACAGAATTATGAAGCATTCCCAAATGTCATACAAGGAGCTAGAGGATAGAAGGAAAAACTTAAGAGACTCAAACTTATTAGACTGAAGAAAAAATAAATAGATGCCAGATGGTAATTACATGCAAATGCTTAATGGAGGGAAGCTATGACTCCAGAATCCTGCCTCCAACAAGGCTCCCACTTATGGATCAGAGGAAGAAGACCTTGTAAGCTGTGCAAGGGGCCAGGAAACATGGGACTGGGCACCCTTTCTAAACAAACTCCTCTCAACGTGTTCTAAAAGGTGAATCTTAAATGAGATATGGTAAACTGGATTCATCCTAGAATGGAATAAAAAAGGCAATTAAAAAATAAAAAAAACAACAACTGGGAAATGTATATACCTTAGTCAGTATGTGACATCTGTGTCAATTTCTCGGTTTTGTGGATAAATATACCCCAGTTATGTTTACCAGAGTTCCTGGTCCTTCTCCTTTAAATATTTAAACCTTATTTGGTAATGCTTATGGAGTTTTGAGTCTCGTTCTAGGCAGTGAACTGCATGCCTAAGAAACGAACTTTTAAAAGTTATAGGCACAAAGATGTTCATTACATCATTAGGTACAAGCATGAACATATGGTGACGAAGTGTTCAATAACATAGTAGTTGCTCAATGATGGTCCATCTTTATGATCAAAAGTCTTGAAGTCATTAAAAATGTTTATGAAGTCAGTATTCACATGAGGAAATGCTTATGATGCAATGTGGAATTTATTTAATTTTTCAACAGTGAAAGAAACGATTTCTTTTCATGTTTGCATGATTGTTTTGTACCCCTTATTCCCCACCCCACTCCCCTTCCCCTCTTCCCTGCTCTGGTCACTCCAACTCCTCTCCATGCAAGCTGTTTGCAATATGAAATTTAAAAGCGGGATTCAAATCTCAGAGTCCTAAGTACTATACAATGTATGGGAATAGGAAGAAGAGACACTCAAAGCTAATACACATTCCCTCCGGATCTTGGGTTCTTGAAGTTGCTAGCTCTGTCTTAGTTTCCTCTAGTTGGTATGTTACTTTTACAAACAGAAAATCCATAAAAAGATTTGAGTTCGTTTCATTGTGTAAACATCTTAGAGGTCAGCTGCTCTCCACTCACCCCCCCTCCCCAGCTATTGCCAGACTGCAGAATGTTAAAGGGCTGTGAATAAAAGTCTGAAAATTGCTGGGCATAAAACAACTCCCGATGATTTCATTTTTTTTTAAAAAAGAACTATAACCTAATCCATTAGCGCTGGAGGGGGGGGAAAAAAAGCACTGTCTACGTGCTTCTAATCAGTCACAAATGGCTTAGAGGCAAAAAAAAGCCAGCAAGATAGAAGGGTGTGCCAAAGAGATCTCAAGTGGAGATGGGCATCCCGTATATGAAGATGAAAAGCAAAGCCAAGAGGGGCAGGGGGGTAGGGGGGCAGGGGGGTGGGATCCAAATCTGTCACGGACAAAAAAAGAAACAAATAAAAAAATCCCCCAAAACAACAACAAAAAAACCCTAAATTACATCTTAGCACAGACAATATAAATTCATGAAATAAGTGTGGCAATAATCCAACCTGAAAAGCATCTACTTAAGGATGGCATTTTTCCAGAACAAAGATTTAAGTCTCATTACGAAAAACGCTTCATGCCACGATCAAACGCGGAGCAGGGAGCTGAAATGCCACAGGCAAAAAGCACTGAACACAAAGCATTTGAGAAGCATCGCATCACCAGGAGCCTTGGCTTGACTGAGCCAGTCACTCCCTTCTGGCGAGGCCTCCTCACAGGACATGGATGGAAACAGAATCTCGTGTACCCAGAGGTTCCGCTGGTTTGGGGAGGGGATGGTAGCAGGACCAAGGACCAAGCAATATCCATGCTTGAGCCCATCTTGCACGGCCATCTGGGAGTGTTTAGGTAACCTCAAATAGTTGTTGCCACCAGCCATGAGTCAGAATCCCGCCCCCCCCCCCAAAAAAAACCCATCCTACTAGCACTCATTCTTCTCATGATGGGCCCTGGATGCGTGTGAACTGGGCGTCAGTTTTATTGACTGACAGTTTGTGAGCCTGAACAAATGGGCTTTTTAGCTGTGACATCAAAGCGAGTCAAACATTTTCATAAATGTTGCTTCTAGGAAACATTTATAGGCCTGTTACTAGTCTCAGAGCAGTTTTGTACCTGTTCATTCAAGAAACGGTAACAATAAGGGAAGTTATCAAACGGATGGTGCATAGTCATCGTTCAGTTTGGCATGTCTGTTTCTGTGTCCGGAAGTTCAGGATGAGGACTTCTTAACGGGTACATTAGACATGTAACCTAAACAGTTACACAGTTAGGGCTAGCTTTTGGCAGTTCTGAATAGCTAGTCTTGTTGGTTCCAAGAGCAACTACAGAAACGTAAAGGATGATTCAACTACATTTAACCAAAAAAAAGGCCTCTCTTCTAAAATTCATTTTCAGCAAATGCTATCATTTCCACATATTCCCACTGAACTCTAGGCAATTTGATGAAGAAAAAAATGTCCACTTTGAATCTGAGTAGATTTGTTTTTTTTTTTTTTTTTTTTTTTCAAAATATCAAAGGTGCTCTTGACTTTTTCCCCTGAAGTTTCAAGGTCAATGTGTTCAACTGTCTTGTCATTTCACCAAGGAGCTAAAATTCCCTCAGTCAATAAAAGCCTGAAAAACTGGGTCTCTCTCCCAATGTAATTTCCCAAGAGTTTTGATCCGAAAACAAAATCCAGTAAACCTTTTCGGACTGCATTAAACAAAATAGTTTTTATCCCCCGCTTCAACTTATTCCAGTATCTCTCAGAGGTAGCATCTGGAAGAAACTTCAGCCTAACTAGCTTACTTTCAATTTTTTTTGAGACTAGGTCTCGCTATTTTTGCCCATGGAACTGCAGACTCACGTTGCCCGGGGTACCACAGGCTCAAGCCATCCCCAGCCTCAGCTTCCCAGGTAGCTGGGATGACAGGCATGTACCACCACACCCAGCTATATTTTTTTGGAACTAGGTCTCGCTATGTTGCCCCAGCCAGGACTCGAACCACTATCCTTGACCCCAGCCACAGCTTCCTAGGCTGCCGCTTACAGGCACACGCCACCATGCCCAGCCTACTTTTTTTTTTTTAAATCATGTAAGAAAACAGACGTACACATTCACAGCAGAAAGCACCCTGGTAGAAAATGAAAGGGCTGGGTTCCCCTCCCCCTTGTCTGTTTTCTCGCTTGTTTGCTTTTGTTTCTAGGCATTGCAGACGAATTTTTTTGGAGAAAAAAAAACAGTACAAAACAAAGGTCCCTGAAGCTACAGACGCTTCACACCGAGCCTGATGTCAAGATGCGCCTCTAGAGACCCTTCAGATGCCTTCTCCTTGAGGGCTGCGGGTTCTCCTGAAGTGCTGGGGCAGTAGAGGGGGTCACTCACTAGGTCCCCCAGGGGTGGGATCCCCACGACCACGAGCCCAGCAACCACGAGCTCATGGATTCTATGTGCGATGCCAAGGTTGGTGTGGGGGTGACCCCCCGGGGCTCGCTCTCCATGTCACCCTGGGAAGGGACCAGCAAGCAGGCTGGAGAGGGGCTTCAGGGAAGGACAAGAACATCAATTAAGGACACCTACTCTTTCCTTCAACTCTTTTCCAGAGTGCAGGGGGGGACCCTCAGACTCCCAGGTGTCAAAGGACCCCAGGGAGGGGGGAGGGCACTGTGTCCTCAGAGGAGACCAGAGACCAGAGCTGGTCACCACAGGGGCTCACCCTTCTCTGTTAACATTCATATGGACACTAGTCCTGCATTTAGCTTCAGTGGACGAGTTTAGTTTTATCATGCAAAAGAGTGGACTCCACATTCGCAGCGGAAAACATAACATCCCCATAGAAAATGAAAGGGCTGGGTTTCCCTCCTCCTTCTCTGCTTTTTGTTCGTTTGCTTTTGTTTTGAGGCATTGCAAACACATTTTTGAACTTGTGATACCAAATATCTCCGAGGCATTGTGGACATAGCAGAGCAGGACAGAACCCAGAAGATGTCACTCTCCACCTGCCCCAGCCTGACACGTTGCCTGACATTCACTGAGTGTCTGCTGATCTTCTGACCTCCTTTACATTGCATGGGGGGGGGGAGGAGAAAGTCTGGGCTCTTTAAAGGGAGGAAGGGGGGAAGGAGAAAGCCAGGATTGTTTGCCAAGGCTGCTGGTACATCAGCAGAAATCCCCCTGTCTCCCTGCAGCAAGGCCTGGTAGAGGAAGAAGTGGTAAAGGCACATCGTGTTTGTCATGGGCATGAGTAACTTACAGAAATATCGCCCCTAAGCCACAAGCCACAAGCCAAGGCTGCTGGAGTGATTTATCTCCTTTTTGTTTCCACTCAACTCGGCCAACTTTGTGAAAGGACAGATCTGTTCCCGGAGGACTTATTAGTGAGTGAGAGCTGTAGATGTGTAGTAACTTGAATGGTGACTAGGATATGAATATGTAAATTATATTCAAACACAATTGACACATAGGGCTCATAAGTCAGGATAGGGGCCTTCAGGGAAATCCAGTAGACAATTTTGAAAGAGATGAATTTGAAGATAGATTTTTTTTTTCCCAAATCCTGTCTGGGCTCCTTCTGTTTATTTACCCTTATTTAGCTGATGGAAGTCATCAGTCTAGCACAACTATGTTTAGATGAGATTATTTATGTTAATGAGGCAAACTCTTCCATCTTCCTCCATTCCCTCTTGCTCAAAAGAAGCATGTAATGTCTCAGCAGCATCAGAGCAAATTGTTCAAAATAAATCAGGGAAGATGACTTCTGAGCCTCTGATTCAAGATGGCTGACGGCTCTCACATGGTAACCTTGCCTTTCACCTCAAATTTTTTTAATTAATTGGTTTTTAAATATATATATTTCACATCTTTGTATTCTGTGGGGATCACCCACCTCCTTCCCTCCCTGACCGTTCCCTCCCATCTCCACCCCCTCCCCAGTTGTATACTTCGGTTGTTAGCTTGTTTTGACTTTTCCTCCTGGTCTTTTGCTTGTTTCTCCTATATCCCATATATTAGTGAAACCAGTTGGTTTCTGTCTTTTTCTTTCTGACTTGTTTCTGCTAATATGATTTCTTCTAGGTCCATCCATGTTATCATAAATCCATCACGTTGGTCATTTTTAATTGATGAGTAATATTCCATTGTGTATAGATACCACATCTTTTTCATCTATTTGTCTGTCTTGGGACATGTGGGTTGTTTCCATGTCCTTGCAATTATAAATAGGGCCGCAGTCAACATCCAGGCACAGTTGTCCCTTTGTATAAGTATTGAGTTCTCCTTTGGGTAGATTCCCCAGAAGAGCAATTGCTGAGTCAAATGGAAGCTCCATGTTCAGTAGTTTGAGGGTCCTCCACACAGCTTTCCATAGTGACTGGACCAGTTTCCATTCCCACCAACAGTGTAAGAATGTCCCTTTCTCTCCACATGCACACCAGCACTTGTTCTTGCCTGTTCTTGGGATATGGGCCATTCTTACTGGTGTAAGGTTCACCTCAAATTTGTGGACGGATAACCCACTCAGGAAAATGAGATGTACCCCCAGATATGTACCCCCATAACATAAACTACAGACAAGATTGGATTGAAGAAGAAAACCACATCCAAGACAGAAGAGGGCAGCCACAAAAGGTAGAACAGGTCACGGCCTTCCAGAAGGTGCAGAGAATCAGTAGCAGGGTTATTATTTAGATTCCACAGTCCCATCCACCAGGTGTGTGAAATCCTTCCTCTCTGGTTCCATCTTCCCACCTGTTCCTCCTACTCGGAGTGACCCACCTCATCTGGCAACAAAAACAAGCTGTCTACACTGAGACTGGAGCTGTGAGCATGTACACTCGCATAGAGAAGACTTGCTTTGGGCAACAGACAATGCCTTGTAGGTATGACTTCTACCTCTGAAGTGGGTTATCAAAGTCACTCACCTGGTTTTACTTTGCTCCAAGCGCTCCCTGCAGGCACAGCAGTGGGCAGAACCTCTCCCCTCTGCCCTGCTCAGGTTTGCAAGCAGGTATGCATGCATAGGAGTTTGCAGAGACAAATACAAAGAATCACCCAGGATCACGGATCATTAAACATCTGAGGAAAGCTAACACCTTTGAAAACAGGCACCAAAGTCAAGGAATAGAAGAACTTGACTGAGAATGCACAGATAATAGAGGTAATAAGGCAAGCAGAAAAAAAACCCACAAAATGAAGAGAGACACATACAGAGAAAATAATTGTAATGATAGACAGAGGAAGGAAGAGTATTCAGCCTATATACAGCAGTCAAATAAATCAACAAGAGAAATAATCTAATAGAAAAAACAAGCTCACAAAACTAATTTACAGAGATAAAAAAATATGGAAGTAGTTTAACTTCACTGTTAATTGGATAAATGAAATAGCATTATAAATGTTGAGGTAAAATTTCTTATTATTAAGTCATGGCAAAAATTCAGGGGGAATGACTGCTCACACTGTGAGCATTTGAGTTGTGGTTTTCTTCTTCAATCCAATCTTGTCTGGTGTTGTATTTAATGATTTCTGGTCACTGGTACATCTCATTTTCTAGGGTGGGTTATCTTTTCCAACTGCTTTGCAGAAATATTGAGGGGTGTCTATTGAAATAAAAATTCCAGATACTGAGAAAGCCACTCTATCTCTATCAACTCTATAGAGAGATACTCATATATGAGCAAAATCACAGAGGTAAAGATGTTTGAGCCTCACTAATTGTGTGAATGTAAACTTATTGCCTTTGAATAAGGACAATTATTAAATCTACTATGGCACAGCCATATGACAGAAAAGAGATTTCTCTTTAAGAGTAAGATTTCTCTTTCTCAGTAAGATTTCTCTATACTGCTAGGGAAAGCTCTCTAGGATATGTTAGTGAGTGAAGAAAGCAAATTGTGGGTAATACATGCAATAAATTCCATGTATGAAGAGAACACTAATTTTACAGGTGCATATCTGCTTATAAATAGGTGTACACAATATCATTGGTAGTAGCAATTCACTCTGGGAAGGAGGATGTGAAATGGGGGTGGTGATAAGGGATTTCATTTTTATTGGCCATATTTGAATTATTTTTAGCAGATTATAGACATACGTTGCTTGAATTAAAACTTCTAAATTTAGAAATCAAATTCAAATATTGATCAGATAAGGAGGGAGTTACTTGTTGATTGTTAAAGAAAACTCATTCATCCTGGAGCATTAGCACCTACACTGGCAAACTAGGTGAAGAAATCAGTCACTTGGTTTATGTTCTCCTGTGAAGGAAAAATAATAATCAATGATAAGCTGCAGTCCCCATTCAGGGAAAAGAGCTGCCTCTCTTCAAATATCGTACTTTCAACATCTCTCATGGTAGATGCAAGAAAAATGATCTCGGAAAATAAAACCTTGATACAGAACACACCTTTGTTGAGCGTAGGGAACTGAGTGAAGAGAGCTCACATCTTTTTGGGGGGAAAGTGGGAATATGTGTAAAAGAATCCTTTAAAAATATATTGTTGCAGCATAATTTAAAAAGCTAAGCACAACTTTCTTGAAGTTAGTCTATGCCCCGGTATTCATAATAGTGAAAGGCAAACAAAAGCAATTCTCTTTCAGTTGAAATGCCATGTTCTCCTACTGGCTATTCTGGAAATACTGACAAATTTACCTGACAAATCCCTGGAAATTTACCAGGGTCTTCATTCATGCAATAATGGGAATGCGATTTCGTAAATCTTTGAAGTGGAAAAATACTAATATTCAATTTGGTTTTGTGGCATCCTCCCAACCATTAGCCACAGAAAATACTGGAAGCTTCTGAGGGGTAAGCATACTATCTCAACATTAGTCAAGTTAGGCTTGATTCTGCTACAGAAACAAACTTCCCCAAATCTCAGTGATCTCATACAATAAACTGCCTTTCTCAGTGATCTCATACAATAAACAATAAATCTATTGTAAGTCAACAGGTCGTGTATACCACTGCCTTTCAGGAACTTTTGCTGATAGAAAAGCACTATCTGGCATATTGTGATTCATGGAAAGAGAGAAGATTCTGGAAAGTCTCACACTTGGAATAATACATATACACCTAGAAGTAGCATACTTTACTTTCGTTCATTGGCTACCATTAAACATAGGGTCCCACTCACCCAAGTGTTGGGTGTGGAAATAAATTAAGAGATATGCCTTAGATAAAGTAACACCTTTATCTTTCTCATCTTCCCTGGTACACCAGAGATGGTACCGGCAAGTCTCTTAATAGGCCCCTAACCTCCTAGGAATGCCCCACTCAAGAGACATGTCCCTTGAATGATAAGACTGTTTACCCCCCACAGGTATTTTTCCTGTATCTCCCATCCTCCTGCCTACGTGTCACATGTCATGAGATCCTGGGTTTTTTCCTTCCTCATCACCTCACTGTGATCATTCTTTGCCAAGGTCTAAAAGGGTCTTCAAATCCACATTAAAGTAGATTTGGACAAATACCCAAGTCCCCAGTCTGCAGGTTGGCCTCACAGTTGGCTATTAATCTCTTTCGTCTCATTCTTCTTCTTCCCTGCACAGGACTCGTAACACCAAGGAGCCAGAAAATGCAACCCTGTTGTGTGTAAGAAGAGCCGAGAACCATAAACATTTGGCAAACATCACTAATGACTAATGGGTCCCTTTCCTCTATTTACACACATAAGCCTGGCCCAAGGGTTCATCAACACTGAGGATCCTGGACCAACCCAAGTGAAATGAAGGGCAAGTACATGCAAACCTTGGAAGTCCCAGGTTGTCTCAATAAGGGTATAAACATGACTCATCCTGATCAGGAATCTTAATATACATGAAGAACAGAATCCAGTAACATCTAGTTTTAGGACTGTGAGTGAATATATGTAAGCTGATAGTGAGCCATTTCTCCCAATTGCTCAGTAATAACCAGTGGCTTCCAAAACTGGCTGATCATTAGAATTACCAAGGATGTGTTAAAAATTAAAAGTGTCATTACCTTCCTCCTAAGAAGATATGATTGATATAAGCCTTGAGAATGAGACTCTCTACACTAAAGTCTCAGACCCTGAGGATTTTCATATAATCTTCAGATTTGGTGTCTTTCACTGAAGAAATATAGTCACTCAGCAGTTCTCTTGCAAGGAAACACACCAGCCTCTCCAACTTCATCCTACCTTCTAGAACCTGATAGCAGTTGCCCCGAGAGACTAAGTACCATCTATTATTCATCTCCTAGAAGATCGTTCATGATCTTAACATGCAATGGGTAGACAGGAGACTTCAGCCAAAAGGTGACAAAGTTCACCAGTGTGACACAAGGCTTCAGTGTGTGGGCTTGAGTTCCAAACAGTCTGGGTACAGACATCCCCAGCGCCACATTCTGGCTGTGCTACCCTGGGTTTAGTGACTTCATTTCAAATGCCATGTTTATGTTTTACAAATGATGATATAAATACTAGCTACCTCAGTGTTCTTGCAAGATTCCCTTGAGATAAGGGTTAGAGAGTGCCTAGCACAGGGCCCCAAGCATGGTAGAGAGTTGACAAATCTTAGCCACTGTTTTCTGTTTCCCTGAGACAGGAAACCTGGGGAGCTCAAGGGAAGCTGTGGAGCTCCAATGCTCCAGCCCATGCTCCAGGACTCCTTGGTCCTGGTTCTGATTCTCTAATCTGGTATGAACCTTCCCAAAACAGACTCTTGAAATGGCAACATGCATTTCGTTTGCTCAGAACGCTGCATTTGGGGCTGAGTTCTATTCTTGCACCTTCTGTGTTCAGTAGGGGACACTTGACTTGAGCTTCCCCGTAGGAACCACTTCCAAGTTGGCACAAAGTGCTGTGACCACCAGCTATGGTCCAGGGATCTCAGTTCTTCTAACCATTGACTGGTTTTAGAAATCACAGATTTTGAGTTATCATGGAGCATTGGGAGAGAAGATTCAGTGTGTTTCTCTGGGTCTAACTGGGCTTCCTCACAGCATGACTGTGTTCTCTCTGGGTTCACAGAACCGGAAGAGGAAGGAGCTGGTGTCTGAGGGTCTGAGTCCAGAAACTGGCACCATATTGCTTAAGCAGTTGTCGATGAACTAAGTTGTCAAGTTGTCGCAGAATGCAGACTCCAGGGGAGGGATGTAGTTCTCATTCTCAGTGGGAGACATGTCAAAGACTTGGTCCCCATCTTTAATCTGCCCTGTGGGTCTCAACCTACTCACCTGTAAATTCAAAGAGTCAAAAGGGATTATCTTTGAGGCCCCTGACAATCCCCAAAGGCTACAATTCACCGGCTCTGATGTGTAATTTGCTGACTGACAAGAAGCCCAGCCCCTGAGTCTTTGTAAGTCTCGCCTGGCACCCACTGCACTCAACCAGCCAGATATGCAGAGCTCCCAGGTCTGCTGTGATCAGGCACTCACCCTCCTCCACGGTTCTTGCTATCTCACTGCTCCTTTTCTCCCCCAAACCAAAGGCCATCCATCTCTTATTCTTGCCCCATCTCCCAGATGATGGTTCATGATCCCAACATGCAGTGGGTAGACCGGAAACTTCAACCAAAAGGTGACAAAGGTCACCAGTGTGACATAAGACCTCAGTGCGTGGGCTTGAGTTCCAGACAGTCTGGGTGCAGACATCCCCAAGCGCCACATTCTGGCTGTGCTACCCTGGGCTTAGTGACTTCACTTCAAATGCCATGTTTATGTTTTACAAATGGTGATATAAATACTAGCTACCTCAGTGTTCTCGCGAGATTTCCTTGAGATAAGGGTTAGAGAGCGCCTAGCACAGGGCCCCAAGCATGGCAGAGAGTTGACAAATCTTAGCCACTGTTTTCTGTTTTATTTTTCCCTTAATTTTTCTAATATTATTTAAGATTTGTTTCTATTTCTTTTTCCTTTTGGGTGCTCCTTCCCCCCCCCCCCACCTTTCCCTTGTCCTCCACCTCTGGTCACTCCATCTCTTCTTTCACTGCCAGTTGTTGGTCAATTTTTAGCCTGTTGGGTTCTTCCATTTCTTTCCTGGAGCCTTGGCCTTTTCCCAGGTGAAGACAAGTTTTTCAGAGACACAGCGGCCTGTGCTTAATATCCCAGTCATATCTTTGTTGCGGGCAGTCAGTTCATGCATGCCTGCCTCTCTGGATCTTTTCAGTGCTTCCTTCTTACTGGTCATCTTCTCCAGCCAGTTTCTGTCCCATGTTGCTTCTTCTTTGCTTTGTAGCTCAGTCTCTGGCATTGGAGAGTTTCTCCCATCCAATGTCCATATAAAAAGTTCTTGATCAGGATGGGCACTGAGAGATGGTTGGCCCGGCTGGTTGTAGGGCCTCTGCCCCATCTCTGTGGCCTCCTTTTCCCCATGGAATAGGAGGGTGCCCAGCTCGCACTGAAGGCATCTCTGAACCAGGAATTCCATTCCCATCTGTGGAACCCTCATGGGGTGTTTCCAAGACATTTGTCCCTAGAGTTGATCTCACAGCCGTGTGGCCCAAGGATCTGAAATGTTCGCTTGTTCTGGGCCTTGTTCTTTCTCCTCACCTCCATCTTCATGTGCATCTGCTTTGAATTAGTGATCTGGATGTTCCTGGGGAGGATTGACTGCATTTGGAGTGAACCAGAGCGGGGGACCCCTCCCCACCCCCCGGCCATTGGACTGGGTGCCTGGCAGCCCCCGTGCCATCAGAACAGGGCTGTGTTGGAGGGCAGAGCCTCCAGGGATGTGGTTGACCCATCTACCTGGCAAAGACAGGCAGAAATGTCAGTCTCTTGGCCCCAGGTCACCTGTAAGGTGACCTAGATCCCCCGGGTCCCCCCTGCCAGGGAAACACACGATAGGAAGACCACCCATCTCTTGGCCCCCAATTCCAGAGGGGGCTACAGGGGAGGGAAGAGCCTCCAGGGGTGTGGTTGGCCTGTCTACCTGGCAGAGATGGGCAGAAATGGGTAGATGGGCAGAGTGGGGCACCAGTGTTTTTGTTAAGCCACAATGCAACACGCTCGTGCATCTCCCAGAGCCAGAGGACACGAGTCTCACTAGATGCGGCAGTGTGAGGCCTGCACTGCCAGTCTGCAGTAAGCCTGCCCTCAGACCTCTGGCCTACCCCGGGGAGAAGAGAGGGACGACACACTGGCAACTCCTCCCACTCACCCAGCTCAGGTGGGCCCCCGGGTTAGCTGGTCCCAGCGCAGACAAAGGTCTCATGTCCCAGAGCACCCCGAGCTCAGAGCATCCACCATGAGCATGCCGAGGACTGGGCACATCTACTAAAATGTACAGCTTTCCCTGATACTCTACGTTGGCGCTGCAGGCTCTCTTTGGGCAGGTGTTTGCAGTGGAAAGACTCTCCATCTAGACAAGCCTTGGGTGGCCGCGTGGGAGCATTTTGTTGATGCAGTCAAGGGTGATGCTACTCCAAGGTAATCACTGAGCTGCCAGCTTATCTCTGAAGAAATGCAGGACAAGCCAGCATTTGCCAATGCTTGTCACGAGCCAGCCATGCCGGGATCCAACAGTCCCAAGGGGGAGGGTGAGGATTGACATGGGAGTCGAAACTCAGCCAGAAGCGGCTCTCAGCCTCTTTCTCTGGACTGTGGCACCTGGATTTAGAGCCGGACTTTTATAGACAACATGTAGCAAGCAGGAACCAAAGAAGTTTTGATCCAGGGTCACATGGCTACATGCATATTACTACCAGGAGACCAGCTTAAGCAAGTTTAGCCTAAGACTGCTCAAGTTTAGCTAAAGTATGACCTGGAGGAGGTAACTTTAGAAAGATGACTTTGTAGACAGTCAAGGTCTCTCTCCTTTTCCCTCTGCACCCATTAGGTAAACATTCAGCAGCTTATCAGAGCAGGCCAGAAACATAGCAACGAGAACTCGGCCTTCCACAAAGGCTGCGCTGTGGTGTGAAGTAGAGGGCGGTGGCATCTCCAATGACCTCTTGCCATGTCCCTGCAGACTCCTTCAGGAGATGGCAGGGGGCTTCCCAGTTTCCTGAATAAGGGCACAGCCCCCCAAGAAACAGGGAGGAGAGACCAGATGTGAAAGCAGCAGCAGCAGCAGCAGCAGGAACCAAGGTTTGGTGCTTCTGGGAAGACAATTCTCCGCCCAAGTAGGCTTCATGCTCTGTCACTACCACGCCTCAGGCCCTCCTCCCCTGCCCCCGAGGAAGCCTCTGCCCTTTGCTGACCCTTCACCACGTGACCTCCCCAGGGCTTTCCTCTCAGGTGCATGCCTCCTCACTGCAGCCACCCCAGGCTGTTTGTTTTTTTTTTTTTTTTTGAGACTAGATCTTGCTATGTTGCCCAGGGTACCCTGGACTCAAGCAATCCCCAGCCTCAGCCTCCCAGGTAGCTGGGATTACAGGCACCCGCCACCACACCCAGCTATTTTTGGGGACTAAGTCTCGCTATGTTGTCCCAAGCGGGACTCGAAACTGCGGACTCAAGAGATTCCCAGTCCCAGCCGCACTCTCAGGCTGCGCTTAAGGGCACACGCCACCATGCCCAGCCTATCCCAGGCTGCTGACCCCTTGATGCCAGGTCGTAAAAGAAGAGCCACAGCCCAGGACTCTCCTCTGAGTGCGCGCCCCATCTGTCTGGAGGCCGCCAAGTCGACTCACCCCAATTTCCCATGGTCCCGCTAACTCAGTGTTAGGGGTTGAAGTGCGTGTCCCCCGTGCAGAGATGGGTGTCGAAGTCCGAGCCCCAAGTGCCCGTGACGGTGAGCTTATCTGGGGGTGTGGTGTAAGACGCGGAGGGGAGGAATTGAGAGGCAGTTCCTCGGGTGGCCTGTTCTGATGTGGCTTGTATGACAAGGACCATGCCTCTTACAAGCAGATGGACATGGGGAGAGGGCCGTGTGACCCCCCCCAAAAGGCAGAGACTGGCATGATGCGGGCCAAGCCGACAGGCACCCTGACTGGCAGCCACCCCCAGGAGCCAAGATCCAGGCACCGAGTCTCTCCTGCAGGCAGCACAGGGCATATGGCGCTGCTGACACCTTAATTTTGGGTTTCTAGCCTCCAGCTAGAATCGATGGAGAGAATCGATGTCTGTTATGTGAAGCCATTCAGGGTATGGAGCGTCGCAACCTGGGAGATGAATGGGACTTCACCTGGGCCAAACCACATGTGACATTGGTGTCTTTCTTAGACTTGCTTCCCTCCTGGAAGTCAGTGCATTGAGCAAGTGGCCAAACCAGACATTCGCAAAGCCCCTTGGAAACCCCCCCCTTCCAGACACCGGCCCATGAAGAGCCACAGCGCATCAACTTCAACCATTCTCCTCCCACCCCAACCCATGGCACAGCACTGAGTCTCTCTAGTAAAAGACAGATGTCACCTCCTTTCTCTCACACTCCTGGCCTAGCTCTGTCACCGCCTGCTCCTCCCCTAACCGCTCCATGTTCTGGGATCTGAATCCCCTCACAATACACCTGCTTAAAACCTTTGCCAGTTTTCCTTGTCTGCTCTTCCACACATCCTTGGAATCGCCAAGGATCTTCATAAGTGACTTTATTCTAGGACATCTGCCTCCCTCCATCCTTCCATCCCCCAACCCCAGCCTGGATCTGAGGCTCACACAATACTAACTCTCTGGAGGTTTCCAGAATTAGCCCTCATCTTTCCAGTCTCCGTATCCTGACAGGAACCAGACCTTCTGCCAGAAACATCACTCCATCCTCTTACTGGCATGGTAAACGTCTCTTCATCATTCCAGTCTCTGATGAAGTATTTCCTCATGTGTGGAGCATGGCAGGCTTTCCCTGGGCCGTGGTGGGTCACTCGCTGTGTTGCTTCTATCCTGTAACTTCATCATCTTCTTGCATCATAACCAGCTGTCTACTGCCTCTCTCCACCTTGCAACTGTGCGGGCACAAACTGTTCTCTCTGTCATTCTTTGTTGACAGCCGGACGCAGGATACAAGAAAGGACGATGAGAGTGATTGCTTAGCTACAGCAGCTAGGGGTCGTCTGGAAGCATGAACCAAGCAACAAACTTATTCATAAAGGGAGGGGATATTTATAGGGTACAATGCACAATTCACAAGGAATTTCACAGGAAGGCAAATGGTGAGGGTGCAATAAAATTGGGTGACGTATTGGTTCCTGTGAGGTAACCGAGGGCAGGGAGATCACTCACAAATGGGCTGCTATCTCCTAAGGAACGCTTCCTCAGGTAAACATTGGAGGAGTGGCGATGCTATCATGCTCCAGGGGTAGTTATGCCTGTCCTGTCTCCCGTGTTCTGGAGGCAGATGAGATAGTGCAATCAGGTTTTCCTCATTTCACAGCACGAGCCCAGTCTGGTCTGTTATAGCACCCAACAATTCTTACACTGGACATTTTTTCATTTGCTTTGTTCTTTCATCCATTCATTCAACAAACAAGTACATTCTTAGCTACCACCACGAGTCACTCAGGGAACAGGGGACACCATGAAAAGGGCCACCCTGCCTTTCTGGTGCTTTTCCTCCAGAGAGAGATGAAGCCAAGTAAGCAGACACTTGCAGACAGACAGGCACAGCCACCAGGGACATAGCTGCCGGGAGATACAGGGACAGGTAGGCGGGGCTTTGCCTCAGAGATTCCCAGGGAAGGGCAGGCAGGATGTGGGGCCAACAGAGCCTATGCACAGCCCTGTGGTCCGCCACAGCTGGGAAGCAGGGACAGGCCGGATGAGAAGGAGGGACTGATGTGCTGTGTGTGTCCACCCCAGGGACGTGGTGGGTCCTGCAAGAGACTGCAACACCAGCCTGCGGCCCTGTGAGTCATGGAGTGTTTTAAGCACTTTGTCCCTCTTCCCCGTCCCCTTCCCAAATTGCCTTTATCCAATTGCTTTTCCTTTAAAAAGCACCAGTGTGACTCATCTAGGAGCAAAACAGCCAAAGATAGAGAAATAAGAAATTAAAAAATCACTCCCTCTCTTCCCCACGCCCTGAGGTCAGTCATGCTTTTCAAGCACACGTCTCCCAGCTGGTGGAAATATGGGGGGGCACAAGGCAGGGGGTGCTGCGCTGACTTGTTTTTTTTTTTGTTTTTCAAGACCAGGTCTCGCTATGTTGTCCAGGGTAGTCCCGATCCTGCAGATTCAAGTGATCCCAGCCTCAGCCTCCCAGGAGCTGGGATTATAGGCACCTACCACCTCACCCAACTGCTTTTTTGAGACCAGGTCTTGCTATATTGCCCATGGTAGTCTCAAACCCGTGAACTCAAGTGATTCCTGGCCTCTTGCCTCCCAGCGCTTGGATTACAAGCATGCGCCACCACCCCCGGCTTTGCTTATTTTATTTAAGATGCTGCTGCTTCTTCTTCTGCTTCTGCTTCTGCTTCTGCTTCTTCCTCTGCCTCTTCTTTCTTCTTCTGCCTCTTCCTCTGCCTCTTCTTTCTTCTTCTGCCTCTTCCTCTGCCTCTTCTTCTTCTTTCTTCTTCTGCCTCTTCCTCTGCCTCTTCTTCTTCTTTCTTCTGCTTCTTCCTCTGCCTCTTCCGCTTCCTCTTCCTCTTCTTCCTTCTTTCTTCTTCTGCCTCTTCCTCTGCCTCTTTCTTCTGCCTCTTCCTCTTCTTCCTCTTCTTCCTCCTCCTCCTCCTCCTCTTCTTCTTCTTCTTCTTCTTCCTCTTCTGCCTCTTCCTCTGCCTCTTCTTCTTCTTTCTTCTTCTTCTTCCTCTTCTTCTTCTGCCTCTTCCTCTGCCTCTTCTTTCTTCTTCTGCCTCTTCTGCTTCCTCTTCTTCTTCTTCTTCTTCTTCTTCTTCTTCTTCTTCTTCTTCTTC
>PVHY01013430.1:0-41424 GCA_004024945.1 Uropsilus gracilis | reverse complement strand
TGCTAGGAACTTATTCTTAGGGAAATAATATCCTGGCCACTGGGCTGCTTGGAATTATTTACTGAGTTAGAGAATGACCTCGAAAAGCCTCTTTGCCTGGAGTCTGAGGGCTTTATCCTTTATGAAAGTTAGTTTTCAGAAACACCCCTTCTGTGGGGACTGAGAGCTACGCCCATGGACACTGTCACCCATGGGTGTTCTCACCGCATGGGTGATGTATCACATAGGTCCCCTGGTCAGGCCAGGTCAGCTCCCAATAGTTGTGAGCTAGCAATGAGAAATTAAATTCTACCTCTGAAAAAATAACCATCGGACAATTTTAATCAATAAGAAAATAAAGGACCCCATTGTTAGATCAGAAAGGTTCTCTTACTTCCCCCCACTACTTTATCTAAATGTTAAACTGCATTCTTGTAAAATAGCTGTAATCTCCTTAGTAACCGTTTACTCTTAGAGAAAGAATTGTTCCCTGGGTTTGAATATCAGTGGCATATGTTGTGTGAAATACTGAAACACTAGACTAGGATGATTTAACAAGTCAGAGGGAATGGGGTTAGGGCCTGGGAACCAGCCTCCAGAACCAGCCTCCAAAACTCAGTTGTCTTGGTGAGGAAAGAAGACCAGTGTTGGTCAGAAAAGCAAGAAGTTTATTGTCAAATAAGGAGAAGGATAAGAAAGTTCTCTGAATGGAGAGGAGTTCCATTTGCATAGCCTCTGAAGGGGGTTATATGCATGGTGTTGGGGTGTTTCTATGTTGCCTTTCTCAAAGAGGTAGAACCCTAAGATGGACTTTCTCTGATTGGGTTTGGTGACTCATCACCTCTGATTCCTGGGTCATCCTTGACTAGATGACGTCTGGTTCTTGGAGAGCAAAGGGTGTTACTTCTAGCAAACATAGGTGCTTGCTCTGGGGGTGGGCCAACGTGTAGAGTCTCCTGGTTTTGGGGGGTCTCCTTTGTTGGCCGCCAGACACAGGTACAAGAAATGAATTCCTGAGAAATGAATTCACGAGAAGAGAATTACCCAGCCACAGCCAGGGGCCAACTGGAGATATGAACCATGAGGCAACTTTATTAACAAAAGGAAGGGGTATTTATAGGGACACAGGGTGAGGGTCTGTTGAACTTCAAAGAAGAAAAACACAAACCTGAGAGACAATTAGCATTCTAAAGCCTAAGAATAAGTGAGGAAATGGGGAGTGTGGGCAGGTGGTCACCATCTCTGATTTAAGGAAGCCAGAGGTGCCACTGCATTCTCAAAAGGTCATTGTAGTAAATCAGTCCCTAGTTTTCTGGGAACCGGTTAACAAGAGAGGTTTTCCTTATCTTGTTTGCAATGACTTTTCTGGTCTGCAAATGACGCACAGCACTCCTTGACCAGATGGCATTTGGTTCTTGGAATGGCAAACAGCGCTAGTCCTGATTAACATGGGTGTTTTCCCTGGAGGTTGGCTGAAGCTTGGGTTTTCCTGTTTTTCAGAGTCTTATTTCAAGGCTGAGGCTCTCTTGGTTCTATCCAACTGCTGCATTCCCAACTTCCTTCCTTCTTCAGTAGAAGTCCCCAGCATGTCTCAACACCGACAGCTTGGGGTGATTTTCAAGCTACAAGGAGATTTGGATTGCAACTTGGCAGTGTAAAGGAGGAATTCTGACTTTAGAGAAAGAACTCTCAGTGAGCATATAATCCTGAGAACAGCCTTTTGGGCTCAAAGGCTCAAACTTGGTCTTGAAGACGCCTGGGTTGATCCAGAAGCTTTTTCCCCAAGCAGAACTTTCATAAGTGGCACTTGGTCCACAAAGTACTGTAAGTGTGGATCACAGCAAGGAGCACTTCTTGCAGGATATGCACAAACTCCTTGGAGTCAGTGAGAGCAGATTGTCCTAACCCATTGTTCTACCTGGGACTGGAAATGACCCAATAATTATCTGGGAGATTCAGATCAGACATGAATTCTGGCCTAAATAAATGAAATTTAGGAAGGAAAGGATTCCATAAGGACAATTTTAAATGAATTCCCCCCCCCCATATGTAAAACTATCTCCCTCTCACATGAAAAAGGACCATAATGTTTAATTTTAGTATTCAGATGAGACTTGGCACCTGATTATGGCTGTGATCCTCAGAGTGTACTTCCAGCAGCAGAACTCCAAACATGAGGCGAAGTGAGATACAGCAGACTCCATGAAAGTGATATTTCTATCAGCCTAAAATTAGCTTAAAATTATACACTGATATCATTCAGCACAGTGAATTCCTGTATCTTAAACAGTTGTACAAAACACATCTGATATTTTCTTTCAGATGCCTATTTCAGATCTATCAATTTGTCATTGAACTGACTCACGGCTGCTCTCTTTCCTTCTGTTTTTCTCTAGTTTGGGGTTGGTCTTCCTAATTTCTGCTCTGATACTATCCTTTTCTTTTGAGGCAAGCTTAACTGTCCTTTTCTTTGGAGACAAGCTTAGTGGTCTTCAGGCACAAATTCCACATCTTCCTCTCATCCTTTCCCATTCCTTCAAGTAACTACTCTGCTTCTTCTTTGTTGCCTAACATGTCTTGCAGAGCTTGGTGATAGCTTGTCCTTGTTGTTGCTAACAAGGTAACTCTACTACCATCACTACTAAGAGGCATGATAATGTTCTTCCCCCCAGCACAGAGTCTCAAACCCTTTCTTCTTTTCTTGTACTTTGTCTCTTAAAAAAAAATTTTTTTTGTGCTTTCTCTAAAGTACACATTTCCAGGGCCACACCCCCTCCGGCCCTCTGTGCACCCATGTTTCAGTAGGAGGGGCCACACCCCCTCCAGGTTCTGCAGGCTGAAGGGGAAGCCCCGGAAGGGGCATTTTCTTGCACAGAGGACACAGGCAGGGCACGGACAGGGGGAGGTCCCCCTCTGGTTCATCCCCACTTCAGCCATTCCTCAGCTGAAACCAGCAAGACAACTCAGATCAGATATACTTGAAGAGACAGAGAAATAAAGGCCATAAACACACCCATCACCTGCCAAAAAAGAGCGTAGTCAGAGCTCCAAGACACAAGGCACTTGTGGACAAGAGCAAAGACATAGCATCAAGTAACACCGACAACATTTCTGGTGTCAGGGCTAGGCTTCCCACTCATAGACACTTTCAACATGAGCATGGAGATGCCCCATTCAATGGGGGAACAAAGCCACAAAGAAGTGTCAGTAAGAAATGGAGACAGTCACTCCACACACCAGACTGAAAGAAGGCTCGCTGACATGCTCAGAAGGGCCACTTGCCCTAAGGATACTCATGGAGAACTGATCAGCCTGGGTTGCGATCCCCCAGGAATGCAGAACTTCAACCAGGAGGACACTGCTTCAGAAAGAACACAAAGAGACCAACAGGCCAATCATCAACCAACAACTGACAACGAGAAAGGAACTGGAGTGACCAGAGGGGCAACCAGGGGGAGGACCATGCCTACAAACAGGAGCTATGTAAGCAAATAATAAAAAAAATTAATTAATATTAAAAAAATTAAGTACACATTTCCTTCTTGATGATGGCACAGGCATTTCTTATAAAGCTTGTTGGAATCTGGTCAATGTATTGCCCAGTTCTCACCTGCCTCCTCATGACCTCTTCTAGAGAGGTGCCACCTGAGATTTACAGCCATCCCCTCTGTCTGGTATGGCACATGTGATGACTCTTCTGTCTGATTAAGCAACACAATAAGGAGCATATATTTTGATGTCAGAGAGACCTGGGTTTCAGTCTTGGTTCCATCCCTTATTTGCTACATCATATTTGGAAACTTGTTCACTCAAAACAAAGCTCTCAGCTTTGTCTTGAGTATATAAGAATACAATTTCCCTCACAGTAGTTTCACAGAGATGAAATTATAACTAATGTATAAAGCACTTATATGGTGCCTAGCATGTGAGTAACATATGTGGACTCTTTGGGGTAGAAGGCGAATTGAGCAATGACCAGAAACTCAGAGTACACTGAACTGTGGGATATGCCATTTCTCTTTCCTTATCCACCCCACCACACACACACACACACACACACACACACACACACAAGCACACTCTTATAAGAGAAGCTCTGAGCCAATAAACATTGATCACAAAGTAGAAAGTTTAGCTACCTAGCAGTCAAATATGAAGAGATATTCAATTCAACGTGAGTTAATATCAAAGGAAATGAAGAGGGAACAATTACTAGATTTGAGAAGAATTCACAAGTATTTTTATTCCTCATATATCTTACTATCTTCTATAATACCACTACCAAATTTACCTAATTCATTCTCCATCTTCCTGACTTTTTGATTTCACCAGGTCTTTCCTCTTGACAAACTTTATAGTGCAGATTTTTTAAATCATCTAGCAAGCATCAATTACTAAGTAACTAATTGTGTTATAACTAAAAGCTATGCAGGTCTGTGTCAAGAGAGTGCATATTCTTGGCCTATAGGAGTTTGTGATTTAAAACAGAAACATACAAACATTGAAAAATTAAGAGAGTACAGTGAAAAGTTTCTTTCTATTCATCTTCATTTTTCCTCCATTTTTCCTTCTGGACTTCCAAATTTATTTTCAATCTTTCAAGAATTCTATTATTCATTTACAATAAAATATTAATAGATTGCTTCTCACAATTTGTACCAAAAAAGAGCAGCATATTCAATGTACTACCCTATTATTTACTGACTTAAAACTGGAATTTTTAAGATAATTGTAGAGTCACAAGCAGTTATATACAGAATGACCCCCTATATCCTTTACCCAGTTTCTCCCACCCAGTTGTACTAACCCCCAAACTATAGTATACTAAACTATAGTATAGTATACTGTTTCATCCATGACAAAGACCCTTTATGCTGCCCTTTTCACAGATCCATTTCCACCCCCTTTTTAATCCTTGGGAACCACTAGTCTAGTCTCCATTTCTATAATTTTTGTTATTCAAGAATATAATCTACATGAAGTCACATGTATATACAGTTTATGTAACTGATCATCTCTGAAGATTTTTTTCAAATTCAATAGTTCACTCCTTTTTACTTGTTGAGTAATTCTCCCATTATAGACGTACCACTGCTTAAGTTTTCACTCACTGGAGTATTTCTAACTTTCACCTGTTGTTAATAAAACCACTCTAAGCCTTCATATATCTAAATGTTTGCATTTCTCTGAAATAATTTTGCATTTCTTTGGGATAAGTTCTCAACAATTTGTGAGCAATTGTAAGCTCCCTAGGTAGTTCCATGTTCTATGAGAAACTATCAGACTATTTTTCCAGAGTGGGTATACCATTTAACATTTCCTCTAGCAATGTATAAGTGATCCAGTTTCTAAGAATCCTCAGCAGCATATGGTGTTGTCTGTAGTTTTTATTTTAGCCACTTTAAAAGGTGTGTAGTGACATCTACTGTGGTTTTAATTTGCATTTCCCTAATGGTTAATGATGTTGAACATATTTTCATGTGTCTGTTTACCATCTGCATATCCTTTTGGTGAAGCAGTTTTTACCTATTTTATATTTAGATTGTTTTCGTTTTTCTGTTGAGTTTTAAGAGCTCTTTATATATTTTAATTACTAGTTCTTTGTTGGTTGGTTATATGGTCTACAAGTATTTGCTCCTACTTTATAGCTCTCTTTTCATCTTTCTACAGGAACTTTAAAAATTCACAATTTAAATTTTTGATTAAATTCAATTTATTTCTTGGCATAGGTGAAAGATCAGGCTCCCTACTTGGCATATGTTCTCTGATAAGCTCCTGGAAAAGGAGAAGAGAGGACATGGGATGGAAGTCTATTTAGTCTTGTGTCATTGAGGGTAAAGACAGAATTTTTTTCCCCAAGTTTAGCTGGAATACCTATTATTTAAAAGCTTTCAGTTGTGCTAGCCTGTTCACCTACTGGTCTACAGGCTAGTCAAAGCCAAATTTTGTTGGGGCTTTTCACTTTTTTGTCAGTCCCCACTGACTTTCCCAGGTTGCCAGTTTTTTTAAGCAACAAGTCTGGAATTTATGAGCCAGAAAGAAAGCCCATGGTACTCACCATCTTGTGCTTCTTGGTTCCCAAGCATCCTCCTTGGTCATTAGCATTCTTCTCCCTACCTTTTAGTCTCGCTGTGTGTAGGGCAAATGAGTTGGTCAGAACTTCTCTGCCATGAGTCTCTATGGCCAGCACCTGTGGGCCTGGGTCTTCCCCCTATTTCACATCAATCATTGTATGGCAACCAGGTAAGGGAACACACCTGGGCTGAAGAGGCAAGGCCAAAGGGTGGCATCATCATGGGGCGAGGAAGGGAACATGGAAATAACACCAGAAAGGAAAGAACTTGAAGAGATTTTCAGTGTGTTCTGTGTCTGCACCGCTGGCGTCTATGCAGGAGACATGAGTGCTTTTGCTTCTCATCCGTAGGATTGGCAACAGCAGTTCAGGCAGGCTACAGCACAGCCTAACCAAGCCTTTGTCCCGGGATGGAGAAGAGTCAGTAAAGACGCCCTAGAGAACGGGGCAAAAAATTTTGCCTTCCACAAAAGTGGAGAGCAAATAATAAATAGTATTATTATTTTAATAAAATTATTCCCCAACAAACTCACACAACTAGGCAAAAACAAAACAAAAAGCCCAGTCAAAAAATGGGGAGAAGAACTAAAAAGACACTTCTCCTAAGAGAAAATACAAATGGCCAACAGGCACATGAAAAAATGCTCAGCATCATGAGCAATCAGGGAAAAGCAAATGAAAACCACAATGAGATGCCACCTTACACCAGTAAGAATGGCCCACATTCAAAGAACAGGCAACAATAAGTGTTGGCGTGGATGCGGAGAGAAAGGAACACTCTTGCACTGCTGGTGGGAATGTAAACTGCTCCAGCCACTATGGAAAACTGTGTGGAGGACCCGCAAGCTAATGAAAATGGAACTACCATTTAACCCAGCAATCACTCTTCTGAGAATCTACCCAAAGGAGACCTCACTACTTATGATACAAAGGGACACCTGTGCTCGGATGTTTACTGCAGCACTATTTATAATTGCAAGGACATGGAAACAATCCAAATGTCCCAAAACAGATGATTGGATGAAAAAGATGTGGTATTTATACACAGTGGAATATTACTCATCAATTAAAAATGGCAAATTTGATGAATTTATGATAACATGGATGGACCTCGAAGAAATCATATTAGCAGAAACAAGTCAGAAAGAAAAAGAAACCAAATGTTTCAGTAATAGATGGGATATAGGAAAAACAATCAAAAGGTCAGGAGGAAAAGTCAAAACAAGCTAACAACATATATATATGATACATCATACATATATGATACATCATGTGTATGTATGATGATGTATGATGATATATCATATATATGATGCATCATACATATATGATGCATCATATATGTATGATGCATCATATATATATGATACATCATATATATATGATATGATATCATCATATATATGATGCATCATATATATGATGCATCATATATATATGATACATCATATATATGATGCATCATATATATATGATACATCATATATATATGATACATCATATATATATGATACATCATATATATGATAACATCATATATATATGATACTTGAGGGGCATGGGGACTGGAGCCTGCCCAGATCCTGCTGCCTGGTCTGCCTGCTTGCCATCCAATTGGCCCATTCTCCCTGACTGGTGTGCCGTGTACCTGGTACCTTGAGAGCATTAAAGCCTATAACTTCTGGAACCAATAAAGAAACTACCCAACAGATGCTTGCAGTACACAGTGTTTTCTTTTTTTGGCCATTGTTTACAAATATAACGTCCAAGCTTATTTGTACTGAGGGAAAGGAATAGGGAAAACTACATCTAGTCAGTCTTTCTAGAGAACTATCTATACTATACCATGGAGACTTTCCCAGTTTTAGAGCTAGACAATATCCCTAGCAAAATTCAGTTAGGTTGCCCCATATCTGAACTATAATCAGCAATTATTAACTCTGCAAATAATATACTACACACGTTATCTCACATGATTTAAGTTATATATGCTAGGAGAATTCTCCAAAAGTGAAATTATTGATTCAAAGGTCTATGCGTTTGCCATTTTGTTATGGCATCAATTTATACTTCAGCTGATTATATTAAAGAACACCTGTTTTCTGAAAACAGGTTGATTCCCCAGACTTACAGATGGAAAGTACCTCAAGTTATTATAATCTTTCCTCTATTTTGAGGAGTCTAGTTTTAGTATATACGTTCCATCCATATTTCATTTTCTGTGAATTGGTCACGTATGCACTTTAAAGAACATTCTATCAGCTGAGCTTTACATTAATTTCTAGAATTACTTTATGACTTAGAAACAAGATGTGATTTAAGCATGTGAAAATTCATCCACCTGAAAATGTACTTTGATATGTTTTGACAAATGCATTCACTCATGTAGCCATGAACAAAATTATTATCTAGGGCATTTTCATCACCCCCAAAATTCCCTTGGATCTGCTTGTAATCAATCATTCCTCTTCAAGACATTCTCAGTTATCTTCTACTTAACAAAAGTTTGACTTAATTAAGAATGACTAAGGAGGTACTTTTTTCATTCAGTCTAGGTGTTTCATTCAGTCTAGGGGAGACCCTGGGTTCAAAGTATAAGAAAGGCAGGAGGATGAGTATAAGAATTTTAGATTTTGAATTCTTTGATGACAGGGAAAAAAATGACTTTCATATTTTTTCTATTAGATTTATCATTTGTATTATCATGAATCAACATTTCCTCCTAGACTGAAACTCGTCACCATTTGGTCATAAAAATGAGGACATCATTGACTCACAATTTATGGTATAAAAATAGTTCTCTACAAACCAGACTAAATGAGGATGAGTAGATACTGTCTTAAAAAAGAAAAAAGAATGACTGCAATAGCGCTAGGTAAAAATTCCCTCATCAAAGTGCATATGAGTAATGCATAATTGATTGGATGGATTCATCATCCTTATATTGAAGCTCTCTGCTACAGGGCTGATATGCAATCAGCCACACCAGCCTCACAGGACTGAATAGGAAGCTACTTTGTGCCTATAGACCAGAGTAACATCTTGAAATTATTACAATTGGACTTATTTCTGAGGTTGTTTCTATCAGTGTGGAAGAATGCAAGCCACAGGACCTAGAGTGAGATGCAAATCACCTGACCTCAGCTCCTATGTACTTATGGGGGCAGCACAGAGATATTTAACCTTCATATCAGTGGTTCTGGGAAATAAAAGTAAATTATTTTGGAATGCTGTGCTTCTAAGACCAAAATAATTTTCAACAGGCTGAGTTGAAGTTTTTGCTAAACAAATAGCATTCGTCAAAAATGAAAAGCAAAACAAGCAGAAACACCGGTATATGTAGCTACTGTGATTAAGACTAGGAGATACTGAAAATCTTATTTATAGTGAAGTGTTGCATCAGTGTGGCTTTCACATTGAAAATAACAACTTGTATGCATGTTGTGTACACCCTCTATGAATAAGCCAAGTTGTTTTCTAGAAATATCAAAGAAAAAAAATAAGGACTTTGAGTCACTTAAAGAAAAGACATACCCAAGCATCATAATGCTTTATTAGCCCAAGCATAACACTCCCCCTAAATAACACACAAAATGATTAGCCCAATTCCTAATTCAATGCCTCTCACCCAGTGGATGCCTCCCTTCACTCCTGATAACCCCACCTGTTTTCCTAAACCCTCAAAGAAACTGAACCACAAAGCACAACTGATTTATTTTCTTTTAATCTAAATTTGAAATCTTTTGAAACACCAATTTTTGCTCCAGGTAGTCTTTTTCTAGTAGTTTCATAATTATTTGTTTCCTTCTTTAACTTCTAAAACAATTGCACACTGTTTCATAGGTACAAATTCAATGAAACCTTTCTATGCTACCTTTGTCTAATGAAAATACAAAAAGAATAGTAATCAATAAATTCACACAGTGCATTGCACAGCTGTACTAGGAATTAAGTTTGCAGATTTTTACACATGAAAATAAGATCCAATTTTGAAAATTTGGCTGTGTAGGGTCTTTTAAGAGAGTCTAATCAGAAGATATCTCAAAGAAAATAGACCCATTAATAGTTCAAATTATTAACACTTACTGGACTAAACAAAAGAAATGAATTGATAATTACTAGGCGCAACTATTATCAGTATATTTTAATTCAATCTTTTTATTATTTTCTTTTTACATCATCAGTTGCTTCCCCTTAGATCTAGTCTTCCCACCACCATTTCACTCTTAATTACCCTGCTCCATCTTGTCTCTCTACCCCATTTCGACCCTTCTACCTCCTTCTCACTGCCTAGATCATGGAATCTACAGTTCCCATGAGCCTAGCTGGTTTCCTGGAATCTTGTCCTTTTCCTGGATGAGGACTTACACTCTTGGGCAGCAGCAGACCAGGCTGCTCAGATCCCCAGGAGCAACCAGGAGACAGGTAGCAAGACAGGCTTGTTCAGGAACCTCCTCAAAGTCAAGTTCTCCCGTGCAGAGTGGTTCCTAGTCTCCTTGATTTTGGAACTTTCTATGACTTATTTCTGAGATCCATGCCTCTTCATCCACACTGAGTCCATTCCAATGACTGTCATATGCTGCTTCTGGCAACGGAAACTCAACTCCCAGCAAATATCAATGAATATTTCCATAGTGGGAACAGATTCCAGAGGTGATTGATCCAGCTCCTCTCATCACCTTTCTTCATGTTTGCAAGTCCTGCCCTGGGTTCCCCGTCACAGCTCTGATGTTTCCTTCCTCAAACTGGAGGAGGAGAAAACCTCACTCAGCTTACAGCATTTCCAAACCAGGAGCTTGACTCCCAGCCCCCGCAGATGGAGGTCACAGGGAGGTCACCTAAACTGGCTCATATGGCAGTCTTGTCTCTTGTAGTTCCAACCAGGCTCTGTTTGGATCCACCCCAGAAGATGACTGTGTCCAGGACTCTGATTTGTCCCTCTCAGCTCCTGGAGGTAAAACCCTGGAGGTCTGCAGCAAGAATGCCTGAATTACAGCTGCCTTTTATGTAGCTCACTGGAGTGGAGTTTGGCTCAGAGGTCGAGTAGAGGCTTACTCCTCACCTCCCACTCCCACATTCATATCCCCACCTTCAAACCCTCTCACTCTTCATCTCCCTTGCTAGCCAGCAGTTCTGGCCACTGGAAGGGGGGCCTGGTCATGTGGTTCTAATTCATCCTTAACCTCTCAAGACATACTTCTGTATATCTGTAAGGTTAACAAAGTGCTTGAGCAGAGAAAACGGAAAGATCTTGCAGAACCTTTGAATAATGTGAATGGTCCAGGACATAATATTTATAAAACACCCCGTGAACAGTGGTGAAATTTATATTAACTTTTATATATATAAAAGTTGTAGGTATCTATATATAAACACGTTTGAAAATTTGCACAAAACTACAACAAAACCAACCACTCGTCAAAATCATTGATTAGTCATAATTGATGTTATAGATCAAATTATGAAATTCCTACAATAATTTATTTTTTCATCTTCACTGAAGCATCATTAACCAATAAAATTATAAGATATTTAAATATACAATGTGGTGGTTTGATATAAGTTTTAAGGTGGTTCCCCAAAGTCATTTAATACACCCACCACTCACTCAATGGTAACAAAACACTGCATCCAATTGAGTAAAATAAAAACCCTTGAGTTCAAACTGTTATCAATAAATATGTGAAAAACTACGTAATTGAGGGAGAAAAGTCTTTGCTGAAGGCATTTTATATTATGAAGATAACTGACTTATACAAGAATCATCAATGACTGTCTCATGCAAAACACTTATTAATTACAGAGAGTGAAATAATAACTCTACAGAGGAGAAACTTGATAGACACAACCTTAATTGAGTGGTGAAAGTTAAGATCACTAATAGCTGGACTAAATGAATCTTGTGCTTCCTGCTATGAAGCACCAAGAATGATACATCATTTCTTTGGCTTTTATAATAGTGAATGATAGAATGTTTAATTATGAGTAAATCTAAAATAAAACAAAACTGAGGAATAATTAATCAGATAACTATTTCTCTTGAAAAATGTCGAGATCACGAGTGACAACCAAAAAAAGACAAATAGTTCCAGATCAAAGAGACATACTGACTAAACATAACCTAAGTTTTGGGTTAGACACTGGACTGGTTAGTTGGTAAAATGTGAATGTGAACCATGAATTAGCTAATGGGAATACATCAATGTTAAGAACTCTTATTCTATGGCTTGTGGTTATTAAGGAGAATATCTTGTTCCTAGAAAACACTCCCTGAAATTCAGAGGGGATGACTTATTCCCAAGTATTTCTGAACAAACTAAAAGTAAATATTAATAAATAATAAGAGTAAATGATACTGTAAATGAAATAAAATGTAAATGATGTTTTTTGGTAAGGGTATGTACATAGATTTTTAAACTATTCCTCTCATAGCTCTCTAAATCTGAAATATTATAAAAACAATAAGAAACAAAGCCACAAATAGTAACAAAATTCTCTTAGGAGACAATAGGAAATTTACCAAAACATTCTATAAAAGATTTGTAACCATGGAGACATAGCAGGAATCATAGAAAGCCATGCTAGAAGACACATGAAATTTCATGTGTCTCAAGGACACATGAAATTGCATACCAGTGACTAACTCGATTTCTTGGGCCTTAAAGACTATCTTAGCCACTTGGTTTGAAGTTTTAGGACCCCTTCGTGCTGTTAATTAGACACATCTGTGCTTACTTAGCAACTAGTCATTTATATACTTTGATAATATAAGATAATCCTTTACCCAATGTTCAAAGCAAGACCTTTTGCACATAGACCTAGGGCTATAGACATTTAACATACACATTTATATGTTATAGGCATTTTGTATGGAGGACATATATATGTGTATATGTGTATACATACATATATAAACATACCTCTGAAGGTAATAAATGCTAGTCATATAACATATGTGATATATGAAAATACCAATCAGAATAGCAGAATTTTAGTTGTTTTCAGATAAGATGAAAACTTCTTAAACATATGGATTCTATTTTGATAGATGTGTAATGCTCCTAAATGAGCATTTTATTTTCATATCTTCATGGTTTTGACAAAAATATCTTTCAATTTTCAAACTGGCAGAAAAGCTGGTCTTTCAGTTAAAACTTTTAAGATTTTTTAAAATGCTGATAATGTTTTATTGAGGTAACATTGGTTTATAATACTGTATTTGATTCAGAAACATAGAATCCTCTCTCTTAAGATGTATATTCCACACCACAACCAACACCAACATATCCATATTCACTATAGTCCATTGAGCCTCCTCCCCACTTGCTCTTCCACTCTGTTGCCTTAGTTTTACAGTCAGATGTCTAGGGGCTTGTTTTAGGTTTGGTTGTGTTTGTTCTGTTTCTCTGTATTTCATAAATGAGTAAACCATCCAGTGTTAGTCTTTCTCCTTCTGGTTTATATCCTTAGCATAATCACAGCCACTTGTATCCATGTTGATGCAAGTAACAAGAGTTCCTCTTTCTCATATATTACACACCTATGTATACATTATCTACATGCGTACATACATGTGTATATGTGCGTATATGCATATGTATATGTACATATGTGAGTGTACATATATACATGTGTTTATGTATATATACCTATATAAATTGGGTCTCAAATTCCTCCTCTGATAAATTTGGTGATAATAAGCTCTATGGCCAAGGATTATATTGCAGTAATTTTTTTCATTTTTTATATTAAATAATTTATTCATATATAAATTTCATGTTTTTTGTAATCCCCAGGTTCACCCATCTTCTTACCTCCCTACAGTTCCCACCCTCTCCCACCTCCCCACCCCTGCATTGTATACTTCAGTTTGATTGTTAGCTTGTTTTAACTTTTCTTCATGGCTTTTTGTTGATTTTTCTTTGTCCCATATATTAGTGAAACCATTTAGTTTCTGTCTTTTTCTTTCTGACTTGTTTCTGCTAATATGATTTCTTCTAAGTACATTCATGCTATCATAAAATCATCAAATTTGTCATTTTTAATTGATGAGTAACATTCCATTGTGTAAATAGACCACATCTTTTTCATCCAGTCATCTGTTTTGGGACATTTGCATTGTTTCCATATCCTTGCAATTATAAATAGTGCTGCAGTAAAAATTGGTCACAGGTATCTCTTTGTACAAGCATTGAGGTCTCCTTTGGGTAGATTCCCAGAAGAGCGATTGTTGGGTCAAATGGTAGCTCCATTTTCATTAGCTTGAGGGTCCTCCACACAGTTTTCCATAGTGGCTGGACCAGTTTACATTCCCACCAGTAGGGTAAACATATTCCTTTCTCTCCACATCCATGCCAGCACTTGTTGTTGCCTGTTTTTTGGATGTGGACCCTTCTTACTAGTATAAGGAGGTATCTCATTGTGGATTTGATTTGCATTTCCGTGATTTCTAGTGACATTGAGCATTTTTTCATGTGCCTGTTGGCCATTTGTATTTCCTCTTTGGAGAAGTGTCTTTTAGTTCTCCCCACTTTTTAAATACTTTAAATATATAACACCGGGGAGGGGTAGCAAAAATAAATAAATAAATACCACAGCATCTACAAAATAACCAGAATTCACATAAGAAGCACAAATCAATGTATTTTTGTCTTGAAAAACACATGCCTGGTAATTATGAAGTCATATAGTGATATATGTAAACAATCTTTTCTTTATATGTCAAGCACCAGATGCATCAAAAGCTTATGCAAAATAATTAAAAAATAATTATCCAATTCTCATCCTCAACTTTAGTAGTAATTCCTTTTCTGGGATCAATCAGATGTTGATGCAGAGAAGCATATTGGCTCTTCTCTGTGCACTATTTCTATTTATAGAACCTTTGAAATAGAATTGCTAGAGCAGAGGATGCAGCATAGGAACCAGTTTCCAGGATTGCAACATTCATTGCCTGTGACAAGAAATGTCCTGTCACAACCTGAAATCAGGTGCATCTTATTTGATTTGTAATTGCTTTCATTAAAGTTGTAAAACTATCCTTAATTATATAAAGACTTCCATTTAAACTCCCAAGTGCTTACTGTGTACACACAACACATGCACACACACATACCTCCCATTCCTTCTACCTTTAAGAAAGATGAAATCACTCAATTAACCTTCTGGAGAAGCTAAAATAGACAACAGCTTTCTGACTGCGAGGCATAGCACTTTCCTCTTTTCCTAGAGGTGGCATATTAATAGGAAAAGCTATCAAAGAGCTATTTCTGTTTGGGCATAGAGAGTAATCTCTAGACATGTGTTGCCATTTCAGACTGATTTTTCTCTCAGTGTTCCTTTGCATGTGTTGTTATTTATTTTAAGAAAGCACACAGAACAAGGCGAAACACACTCCCATGAGGGCTTTAAAACAGGTCTTATGTAAGTAGGTGCCAAGAATAATAACTCATCTTTTTGGATGTACCAATCCTACTCATATGAAAAGCTAAGACGGGAAATTCAGTAGAGAATGAATCTTTGGAGATCTTTCTCTCTCCTGTGTACACTTTCTCCTGCATTTTCTCTTTCTTCCTTTCTGAAGTCTTATTTACTTTCATCTTATTTATTTACCTTTCATCATTCTCAAAAATCTCCCAGTAATCTCAGCCCAAACAAGTTTCTAGAAAGAGTAGTCCAAGCCTAGGGCTCCATTTGCTTTCCTCCTGTTTGCAGTGCCCTCTGTATGAAATCACTGATATTCAATCAATTTTAGTCACTAAAATTGTAAATTAGTATAATCAACTATTATTAGGGAAGTTTAAAATGAAAATCTGGTACCTTGCTTTCCTCCTCCTTTATCTATAGAGACAACCACTTTTTTAACATAATTTTTGAAGTAATATCACATTATAGCATTAATACACAACTATAGCAGATTCAGGTATGCATCACTTTTCATCAGTATCTGGATAGTGTACGCTAGGTTCACCACTAAAAGCTCAGTTCTGCCTGTCACCATACCACCACTTTTTATCCTTGACTGATTCTTCTGAATGTGCGTTTCTTATTTTTCACAACACACTGAAATAATTAGGTCTCACTCTCACCAGTGCAAAGCAGCATCTCAGGTAGAGGATAAGGGTGCTTGTTTTTGGTGGACATGTTCTCTTACATAAGGATTTCCAGAGGCCTCAGACATTAAATAGACAGACATCATCAGTGCTTTTGGTTACCGCTTTCACTTCTACACTACTGACAGAGATGGTAGGGATAAGAGCAAGTGATGGAGATCCCAGTTTCACCATGAAAAGCAACCACCCCAGGGACTGAAGATTCAAGGAAACAGGATGACAGCTGCAGTTCTGTAGCTGCAGTCACCACCTGCTGCAATCTTAAGTGGAGCACAACAGACACTACCAAACCCCAGGTCAGCAGGGAAGGAGCCATCAAACTAGGGCCCCTGACATCACCTGCTGCCGCCCTTAGCAGCAGAGAGTCAAAGCCTGAGGGAGCCCTTTCAGCCCTCAGGAGCTTGTGGAATACAGGTCAGAAGAGGCAAAGAAAGGGTTAACAAAGACTCCATACTGTCTCTGCAGCGGGTGTTGGGTTTCCAGGGAAATGAACCCATAGGTCTGGCAATGTTTGGTTGCTTGTACCCTGTGCCATAATTATTTTCAAATACTCTACAATCATCCCTGCTATCATTACATATGTTGACTCACAAATTGTTGAAATGTCCATGCACTAATATCCCTCCACGTTCTCATTTTTTGTTTGATGGCTTTACACTTGTGTATGTATAAAGCATGTGTATTTGAAAACTTGTAGTCTCGCCATGATTGGATATACCTGGCTCAGCGGATGTGCTCATGTGTGAGTGGGCTCTAAAAGAGGATAAAAGGCACCATCACCCCGGGAGAGAGAGCAAAGAGTGAGAAAAATGCAAAGGAGGATTAGAATTCAAGACAAAAAACTCAGGTGGCTATTTCTTTGCTGCCTGTTTTTCCCTCTTCAATATTAAACATCCTATGATGTTAATTCCAAGGGCTCTGACATTCTTTAGCCACTAGAATCAATGATGAGCTTACCCAGATTGGGATGGTTACAGGAGATGTATCTTCACGTGTGTTCTGCTTGGCCACATCTCCACAGCTCATTTGCCTTCCTCGGATGGCCTCCATTCATTTTATGGATTTTAAATCCTCTTTCAAGTCAGCCCAGTAATTCCTCCCTGAGGAAGCTTAGCCTTCCTTGGCCAGTGATACCACCTCCTGCTTTTCTGTAGTCACTAGGATGAACTGCTAAGAAGTGAATCCAGATTTTTCAGCTCAAGAAGTAGACCACCTGCCAAAGATTGGTGATACAATCAAAACCAAATCCAATCAGAGGTTAATTCCATCTGCACTTGGAATCCTAGAACTATCTCCCTTCGATGATGATAATATATGCCAGTTGCCATGTCTATGGTGGTCACTTCACCAGGGACAGAAGACCCAGTTCTCAAGGACCTTTCAGCATCACCTGTGTGATCTGACATATCATAGATCAGAAGCCAGATGAGTTTTCCCTGGAGATGCTTATCATTCCCTAAATCTCATCGAACCAGCGAAAGGTAATTAGACCATCTCCAAAGCTCATAATTTTCAAAAAGTTGAGTTTATTAGTGACTTCAAAGCCGAAGATTTTCAGGTGGAAGGCTACCCCTCACCTGATGAGAGGGGAAAATGGATATCTGAAGTGCCTTTAGATGAATACTTTCTCAAGACTACAGTCAATCATTAGGTGTGAGAGATTATATAGGTGAAAGGTTTCATTTTTGCTGTAGATAAAAGTACTCTGCCAAAACTCATTAATACCCTATTTACTATGTGTCATAGAGAATAATTTCTTTGGGAAATAACTGTTTTACTGATAAAATCAGATATGTGAAAATTTCACAAAAATAACATCACAAAAATTTTTAGACCTTAGAGAATGATACACATTAATCATTTGAAATTATATTTGTTTCTATATTGATATAAATATGATAAAGCAGCAGTCTAAATGCAAAAGAAATCAACAAAATGCCCTGTATAATATAAGAAAGTAGTAAGAGGAAATTATTTATACCAAAGGTGACATGTTACTATATAAACACTTGAACAGGAGAAAATTTGAATGCCACTAATGAAGAATAACAATTATGTAAAGAATTACATTGACTATTTCAGTTTCTAAAGGACATAGTTGTAGGTGTAGATGTAGTGTTAGTGCAGATGCGATGTTAAAGACTCAAATAATTCAAAACTATTGTCGGTTGATGACTTTACAAAATGATAAGAAACGCTTGGTGTGTTCTGAATAAAGCAAAATGCAATCTTGTTGTGATTTACACAGTATTTGCATTCTTGGGAATGTCTCATGCATAAATAAAATGGAATTAGACTCTGCACTCAGATAATAACAAAAACAAATCTTTTACTATTATCTCTGGGTATATTTTTCCTCACATCTTAACCTCTTTGAAATTAGGGAATTCATCTCCGAGTCAATGAGTCCTTCCAGTCTTTTTCAACGAGGTAACAGTCACGATCAACAACGCTGATAAGCTATTCACAGTGTCATCATTTCAGCTGAGATCACTGCTTTGTGGAAATGGCGTGTGGAGTTAATTCATATATAAGCTAGTATGAAAAGATTATGCTTTGATTCAGCATTGAGATAAATAGGTATTCACAGCCACAGAAACAGGAGTGGGGCATCAGTTTGGAATTTAAAAATATTCATTCCTTGGAGGAATGACCAACATGCAAAAGATCATCTAATTGCTTCCTCTTTAGGAAGAAAAAGTAAATTACTTTCTTCTTTATGGAAGAAAGGAACCAAAAATAGAGGATGACCTAACCCTTCTGAAAAACTATGTTCAAGCTTTATTGATACAGACCACTGAAAGCAAGAGATTGCAAGAGAATTTATAGACACCTCAGAACAAGTAAAAGAAATAGCAAAGGAATAAGAGATGTTAGGGCTGATCTATATATTGCAGGGACAAGAAAAAAGCCCTGTCTCATAGTTGACCTTGCAGTATTTCTTTCCAGCTGCCCAAAAAAGTATGGTACATTGTCAAATGAATAGGTCTTTCAGCAAATGACACATGGTATACGAACGTCTTTTTAAATATTCGAAATCTTTCAGGACATAGAACAATACAACCAACAAATATTTATCAGCAATTTACCATGAGGCAGAGATTGTACTAAATAGCAGGAAAACTGAAAAACACGGTGTATATAGATCTTGTACTTACTTAACTTGTACTATCACAGGCAGGAAATTAAACTAGAAGGAATAATAAAATAAGTTCTCTAAAGGCAGGGAGGGAGGAGAAATGATTCATTTGAGTTTTAGTCATACTAATCCATCTTACCAGTGATAAGTAGGGTCTTCTTTCTTTCATAAAATAAATATTTTAAATGCTGAGTAAAGCAGCAATGATACAATCTACTTACAGCTTATTGGAAAAAATAATTGGTCAAATAAATATGTGTATGGTATTTTAATTTAATATTGATAAGAATAAGGGATGCTTTAGCCAGGCATGGTGGCGCATGTCTGTAAGCGGCAACCTAGGAAGCTGTGGCCAGGTCCAGGGATCACCGTTCGAGTCACGCTTGGGGCACATAGTGAGACCTAGTCCCAAAAAAACATCTGGGTGTGGTGGTGCGCACCTGTAATCCCAGCTACCTGGGAAGCTGAGGCTGGGGATTGCTTGAGTCCGTGGTAACCCAGGTAACGTGAGCCTGCAGTTCCACAGGCAAACACAGTGAGACCTAGTCTCAAAAAAAAAAAAAAGGGATGCCTTAAATAAAAAATATTGAGAGAGTCTTTATACCAAGTTCTTTCTTTTTTTTCCCCCAAGTTCTCTTTCTTCATCAATAAAGTATTCGAAATGGCATCATCAAATGATTGTCATTTTCAAGGAAAGTTCTGTTTTAGTCTATTCTCAAAGAATTGTCATGATCTGAGAAAGTGAGTATCAGATATATTATATATATAAATCCAAAAGCAAATTATTTTACACTTTATGTGGAGATACCCACCTGATTATAAATCCTGATCCCCAACTTTAATCAAGTAACAACTCAACCTGTCTCACCTCAGTCTCCTTAGATACATTTATTTCCCATTTGTGCTGTTTCAACTGAGAGGCCACACTGCATAGGTAGCTATGCTTTGAAAACTAAAGAATGCTATAGCAATGAGAGATATCTCATATGTCATTTGCATATGTGAGATTAAAAAGATATTTTATCATACTGTGTTTTCAAAGTAGCTTCTATTTTCTCATAAAATGAATATCCTTTTTCCTTTTCTATAAAATTTATTTTCTTAGCTCAGCCTTTATTTTCTTTACTGTATTTGATTTCTCCCCCAGGTGTAGTTACTCCCATAGTTTTCCCACCACCATGACACCTGTGATCTATTAGCATATTCCCGTGTGCTCTTCCCACTTCTGTTTTACCACACTTCTTATCCATTCTCCCTGCACTGTACATCACAGATCATTGGTCAGCTTGCAAGTTTTGTTCTTTTCCTGACCCTTTGCTCTGTTTCTTTTTATTCCACATGTAAGTGTGAAATCAGTTAGTATTTATCTTTTTCCTTCTGACTTATTTTGCTTTACATAATCCCTTCCGTCTCCATCCCTTTTGCCACAAATGGCATGAGTTTACCTATATTGATCACTGATAAGTAGCCCATTGTATATACATACCACTTCATGAGCCATTCATTGTTTGAGGGCATTTGAGTTGTTTCCATAGTAGGTACATTCTTATCTGATGTATAGATAGCATCATGACTTCAGTACCTCTAGACTTTGCGTTGACCATAAACATGTGAATGCATGCTGTTCACTTTGCCAACCATAATATAAAGTGGAAGATCCAAACTTTTCATTTCATCAATCCAATGAACAATTTGATGACATAATCCTTAAAAGGTTTTCTGTACTATTAGATGCATTTGAGTGTACTTTTTAAAAAAGTAAGCCACTAATGTAATCTAGATGCCAGTAGAACTCTTTTATAGACTATGATCATTTTTAAAAATGGATTTTCTGCTTCCTTTTGACAGCTCAGACCCTTAGAGAAAACCTCCAGCAACCCCTGCCTTGGCATAGACTGCTGGCAGGTGGAAGGGGCTTGGGTGAGTCCTATGCCACTGGGATCTTAGGATCTCAGAGTTTTGGGTCCAGGGGTTCTCAGGCTGGGGTAGCTGGTATCTGCCTCCACATGGGCTAGGGGTGTGGACTGGAGACTTCTGCCAGGGCTGGGGGTGGGAGGTTCCTCTGGTTTATTCCAACCTCTATCAGACCTGTACTAGGAATGGAAAAACCAGCCTCTCCAGCTGCAGATATAATGGAGATGAAAGGAAATAATAATGACCCTGGATACACTACTCACCACCTGGGTAGGACAGTGTGTTGGTAACCACTGTGACAAGACAGCAAGACAGTGATAGTAGCAACCTTCACAGATTTCTACCTGCATCGTCTCCAGGGCTGGGGAACCAAACCCCTGGTCCACAGTTACATGCAACGTGAAAGAGCTCCCTCCTCTACCAATCGGGGGAAGAAAGGCACAGAGTTGCGCCCGCAGCCCCATGGCAGAACTGCTAACATGGGACAGAAGAGGAGCTGGCAGGGAAACGCTTCCACTGCGGTGGCTGGGAGTTGAGCTCCCAAAACAAGATATCAGAACTACAAGGCCCACCAGAGTACCATGTGACAGGCACCAGAAGGAGCCTGGAGAACCGCACCACACACCTGCCCTACAAGAGCTTCCTGACCACCCACCCCAGTTACTCCTGGAGATCTGAGCAACCTGGTCTGTTTTTTGGCCAGGAGTGCAAGTCCACACTCGGGAAAGGACATTGTTCTGGAAAAAGAGATGACCAGTGGGCCAAGCATGGACCAATGACCTGCAGTGTGCTGAGTTGATGAGTTGAAGAGACCTGGGGGGGAGGGGGAGGAGAATAGAGGAAGTAGAGGTGGGGACAGGGGGACAGTATGGAAGGGGGGGCCATACCTAAGGGGAACAACAACCATACAAACATGACCAATATTGTATGAACATTACAAAATAAAAATTACAACAAATAAATAAAAGTGAAAGCCTTTTGATAAAAAAATAAGAATAAAAATGGGTATCTATACACAATGGAGTATTACTCATCAATTAAAAGTGACAAATTTGATGAATTTATGGAAACCTGGATGTACCTAGAAGAAATCATACTAGCGGAAACGAGCCAGATAGAAAAGGATAGAAACCAAATGGTTTCACTAATATATGGTCAACCAAATGAAAGTACACAACGAGAGAGTGGAGACCAGCTGGAGCGGTTGGGGAAGGGAGGTGGTGGGTGACTCCCAGGGACCAAAATGATGTGAAATATATATATATATATAAATTATTTAAAAAATAAAAAATAAAAAAATGGATTTTCTTTCTCCTCTTTCTTACATCAATACGCAGATCTTTCTGATTGCAGAATTTTGGAAAATAAAAAAAAACTGACCAGGCATCTGAAATAGAAATTAAGTTAAAGGTGATGTTGGTCTGTTTCAGGTCTCTTGTGGAATTATTATTATAATTGAAGAGATTACCTTAAAATTACCAAAATCTAGTTTACAGATCATTATCTTTTCATCATTATATTAAAATCTTTCCCTTCTCACAAAATAGTAACTAATCATATAACCTAATCATATCCAAGTCCAGAGTTAAAAGCAGATTATCATCTGAGCTCAGATTGCTCTCTTTTTAAAGAAAATGTAAAATGTACCTTTTTACGGTATTTAAACAATCTCTGCAAATGTCTCTCTACACTTGATCTTAGCCCAAAGGCCGAGAAGTGATGCAAATTTCTCTCTAGTTGAAACATTTTCAACTCTAAAATAATTAAATAATTTAATGTAATTTAAATATTTTATGCCCCAATTTGTAGACTACTTTACACAGTTTTATCTCCCCCAATTTCAGACTCACATCTTACCACTAAAATCTTCTCATGTTGCTATTTGAGTATTAACAGACCCTATTCCCACCTCTATCACTTTCTATTTCTCATTCTTCCCCATCCCAGCAAGTCTTTTGTTCCACATTTCTGAGTCTTAAAAATGAGAAGTTCATTTCTTGTCAGGGTGATAACAAGATCATCTAAAATAAACCCAGTGGGTAGCACTTAGAGCATCATGAATATGGATGTGAAAATTGTCAAGTTTGAAACCTTAGACATTCACAAGCACTACAGTTCAATCTTCAACCTAAAAAAAGATCCTTAGTATTTTGTTTCTCCTGTCTTTAAGATACTCTCCACTTTTGCCAAAGCAACCTACATTTAAAAGTACAGTAGAAAACTCCCAACAAAAGGTAACCTGAACCTGGAGCATAAAACCCACAAACACAGAGGCAGCTGTTCAGTCTCAGAATTAAAATGACAAGGTTCAGTAATGTTTTCTTCTCTTTTCCAAACTGGTAAAACAGGTAAAATGTGATTTTGACTCATTATTCTTACAGATAACTTCTTTAAACACAACAGAAAGCAAGGGCATCCTATAAGACATTTTCTTAGATAAGACACCATGAAAGTAGCAAATCTCAAAACTTGAATTTTCCACAGAGAGAAACAAAGATCCCAAAGAGTGATATACTTGCCCAATAAAAATAAATAAATTTGTGACTAACTAGCAACAAAACTGACAATTTCGTTAACTTCTTGTTAGATCATTATTCCACTCTCATGTCAGCATACCATCTGAAAATACTGATCCAGAAATGCCAAAGACAAGATAAAGAACTCAGACAAAAAAAAAATTCTCTATTTCTGAAATGCTATAAGTTGATGTATAGCTATATATGTGTGTGAGTATCACTATCCTAAAGATATACTTTTTATATCTAAGAAAAATGATTATAAATTTGATTGGTTATATCATCAAGTTCTCTTGTACCCATTTCTAGAGGAAGGTTAAGTCCTTTCTTATGACTCACAGAGTAATCCATGCCTTTCTCAGAACTTTCAATTTCAAACTACTTTTCTGTGCCTCTTACAAGTTTATCTCAAGTCCTTATCTTATTTGCCTCTCAGAGCTAAACCCACCTACCTTCCTCCTGCTTTATGATGCTGGGTCTGATCTCTGCTGATAATTTTGTTACTTTGCCAGCTGATATGATGTTAAACTCTGCCAGTAATCAAGATTAGAGGTGATATTTTCTCCATTTAATATCTGTCATGGAACTTCAGGAAATTAGAGGTTGTTTAAGAATGTTATAGAACTTTCCATTCCTCAGACTCAGATTCTGACTTGAGTTGAACTTGTCCTTCTCTTTAAGTAAGAATTCTAGGAAATTAACATCATCTATCCACATTATAATGTTGTTTGTCATCACTGCTACCATGAGACCAAACTTCTGACAATTATCCTTAAGTTAATATTTAGCAAACATTTCTGTGACTCATGTTTCAGAGTCTGGGCAGGAGACAGACATCACACCAGAATTATGAACTGGGAATATTTAATATAAATATTTATGAAGTAAAATTAAACACCATATTTATTATATGGAAAAATTTTATATAATTGCTAACTAAAATGATATAAAAGCTTAATGTGTGGGTTGCAAAATTACAAAAGTAGTTGAGTGTGAAGCCTTGGCAAGCTAACACATAAAATTTAGGGTACTGTTTGGTAAGGAATGGGATCTTGGAACTGTGATTGTGTATATCTGGCTCTCCATAGAAATAAAGTTAAGAATCTTTAGCCACTGAAGTATTCAGCCTTTCTTAGTAGGAAATGAATAAGTGTTGCTTCTAAGGAGAATATCCTTCTTTCATACAGTACAGTATCCTCACCCTACAGTATCCTCACCTTACTAAGGGATTCCTATTTTTTTTAAAAAATATGCCCCCAAGCATCCATTTGAAACTAGACTCATAACTAGGGTCAAATCTGAACTTGCTCCAGGGGGGGTTAAATATAAGTATGACCAAAAAGGAAAATGCAAAACACCAAACAAATTGCAATATTTTGCTAATATGCAATGGAGAGTCCTGGAGAATATGTGTCTCAGCAGATTTTAAGATCTGAATACAAAGGACAGATCAGGCTGATTTCTTTGATATGATGACATTTAAACAAGAGGTGTTGGATTCAATGCATTAGCTTACAGAGCTGGAATACACTCTAACAATTTTATTGGTTGATTGAAACAGACTTAGTAGTGGCCTATGTTTAATGAGGTTGAGCTGCCAACATTTCTCCAGGATAATGTAAAGAAATACAAATACTTGGGAAGATAGGAATGTTGGAATAGATTTAACCCCACATAACCTATTTATAACACACAGACCAACTATTTCCCATGAGAAGACCTAAAAGACATTCCCTGTTAATGTTTTGAGAAACATATTAGTAATTATATCCTTGAAAATACCTATGTTTATTTTCATTTCCAACAGTAATAACTTCTATGATACTGTCACTCAGTTAGGGTCCCTCATATGGAGATTCTAAGGAAGATACTTGAAATGAGGACTCAGGCATCTAGCAGTAGTCAAATATTTTAACTTTTGGGAAGTTTTGTTGGCGATTAGCAGATCACAGTGTTGCTGGCAATGAAATATATTAGAAGCCCACTAGAAAACTGCTTTATCTATAAACATATTCTGGCTTTCATTTCCAAAAGTTGGCCACAGTGATCATGACCCTTCACCCAGTTTTGACACTGCTAAGGGTGTGCATGTAAGGAGTAAAGAAGGAGAAACAGTAATACCATATACCATAAAACTCCTAGCTGTATGTCAGGGGAGGGAGAGTCATATATCCACTCACTCATATATCTTCCGTTAATTGTACTGATCATTTAATTCCAAGTTCATTAATAAACACCTTCAGGGTAGCCAAAGGATCTATGATCATTTATCACCATGGTCTTCCACTTCTAAATTTTTGACTATACATGTAAGTAAATATTTATTAAGCATTTTTTTTTTGAGACTAGGTCTGGCTAATTTTGCCTGTGGAAGCGCAGGCTCTCGTTGCCCAGGGTACCCCAGACTCAGGCAGTCCCCAGCCTCAGCTTCCCAGGTAGCTGGGATGACAGGTGTGGGCCACCACACCCAGCTATTTTTTGGAACTAGGTCTCTCTACAGGCCCCAGGCAAGACTCGAACCACCATCCCTAGCCCCGGCCGCTTACAGGCTGAAGCGTACAGGCACGAGTCACCGTGCCCAGCTATTAAGCATTTTCATGTGTTTTTAAGATTTACTGTTCTATTGATATTCTTCAGGATATTTAATGTGCCATAAAGATGTCAGATTCAAAATATCATCACCAAGATTAATGTCAGGAACATCCCACCTATGTAATTTTCTATAAATTTTATGGTTTTATGTCTTACATTCAAATATCTTTAATTAATTTGGGGGTTAATGTTCATGTCCAGTGTAAAATTATGGTTCAACCTCATTCTTTTGAATGTGTTTGCTCAATTTCCCCAATACATTTTCTGAAGAAACTGTCCTTTATCCAGTGTATAGTTGACTCCATCATAAATCAACATTTTTGTTTTTCTGCTTTTTGATGACATTCTTTAGTGGTACTGTGAATCCGATGATTATCACCTTTAGTTTCCTTGAAACTTCAAAAATATAGAAAGCATTTAAGGATTTATTTTGCAATCACCATGACAACTGTATTTTTAAAATCCCCATGATATTGTGTATTTGTAGAAATTCATATTAATCTTTAACAAGTGAAAGTTTTCCCATTTGTTCCCAAATCTTATTTATGGAAACATTTTGCAACTACTTCTGGTCTCTATATAAAAGATGTTCTTCGTCATCTTCACCTTAGATTCCCAGAAATCTTTCCAGGAACCAGGACCAAAAATCACAAAAAAGAACACAGGAACAAAAATTACAGAGTTTGATCTGGTACATAGGTGTATTAGCTTTTTGACTCTACTCCATAGATCTTTGAGACAGGCTTACTAAACCTTATAATATTGAAACTTTCTTCATCTATGATAGCTATACTTTGGGGGATTTCATAGTTCAATTTGCATCTTCTTTGTTATTCACAAAATTCATAAAATCATAAAATTCATAAATTGTATTTCTATCTGTAATTTCCTTTGAGAGGGGTGGAAACAATTTAGATAGTTGAATAGACACAGTAAATGAGATATATTCTTCCTCATCTCATAGTCTCAAGAAATGATCACTTTTGGAGAGAAAAACTATAACTCAAACAAACAAACACATTATACTATACTGTGGGTATCATCACACATTTTGAACAGTATTCAAGTTTTAGTTCAGTAGCCTAAGTGATTTACTGACTCAAGATAGAGTTCTCATTCTCCTTAGTTGTATGTTCTCACCATGCTCTGACCCTTCCTTTTCCAGAAGATGGTGCTACTACTGACATCAACCAATGTCATATGCTTTCCTACCATTACCTACCCAATACAACCATCCCCCAGGTACTCCCACTCACTTCCAAGACTCACTCTTTATCCCATTTCACTCCAGCTCAGGAACTAGGAAGGGAACAGTGTTTCCTATGTCACTCCTGCTTCCTGCTTCTTGACCATTTCCCTGCTGGAAAGGAAAAACTTTTGTCTATGATCAACTTACATATATTTATTTTTTATTTCCATTCAGATTAATCAAAAATTTTACATGTAGTTTTAAATGTGTGGTTCGTTTTCTCATGTTATTTGGTGTGTTATATTGAAAGCTCAGCTCCCATGGATGTGAGACATAGCTAAAACATTCCCTGGGTCTTTTTCACACATGTAAGACACATGGGATATACAATTTAAGTATGACTCTAAAGAACTGAATCTTCATGCTAGAGAAAAAGACAAGAAACAGCATAGTATCAACAAAAAGAAGTGTGTACAAATTAAAAGACAAAGTAAAAATGGTTATAGTAGCAAAAGACTTTCTATGAGGAAGTGAAACTGCTACAGAAAACGGGTGTCAAAACTCCTATTTCAAAGTTAATAAACAGATGTTATTTGAAAGCAATTTGAGGACAAGAAGTTTAGAGCCTGAGCACAGCTTAGCGAAAATTATTTTGGCAGCTGTGTTCAATACCAATTCTAGTAGGGAGTGGGTGGAAGTAGGAAATCCAGCGAGAAGACTGCTGAAATGGTCTAAATGAGGTAAGAGAGCATAAAGACTCCACTGATAGTAGGTAGAGGGAAAAGGAGTGTTCAGGACACAGAGTGGGTTTTTCAGCAAATATTTGTTGCTCATCTGAAATTCACCAGGCTTTCTCCTAGCGCTAGGAATAGACTGTTGGGCAAGAGCAACCATGGTCTCTGCACTTAAAAAAAAGTCTAAAAATAAATAGCATGAAAGAAGGCTCCCCTGAGAGACTTGTTTTATCTAAAGAATAAGTTGGAGATAACCAAGTGCAGGTTGGAGTAGTGAGAGTCTATCCACTCACCAATAGCATCTGCTACGACCGACCAGGCTCATGAGAACTATCTGAACAATTCTTAATTGCACTAAACTCCTTATAAATGAGACCTAGTGGCCTGATGTAGAGACAGCTGTTGAGTTATGGGCCTACTTCCTAAATCACACACAGTAGGATTTAGGCCTACTTCCTAAATCCTAAATCTGGGAGCCAGTGCTACCTCAATTAAAAAAAATTAATTAAAAAAAAATGTAAGCACAGAAGGCAAAAGATGGTTAGAATAGTGCATGCTCCTGCTTTACCAGATCCAGAGCATGCATGGGAGAGGGGAGGGGGGGAAGGGGATGGAAGGGGAGGGGAGGGGGCAGAGCGCAGTCTTCAGACAACAATAGGCCCAGGTAGGGCCAGAGTGTCAGCTCTTTGTTTCTGCTTTTAACTCACTCCCGCTGCCTTCATTTCATTTGCAGCATAAAATTGCATGAGAAGAAACCCTTTCATAAACAACGGGAGTGGGACTAAAAGCTAATGAAAAGCCAGTGCTACCCAAGGCAATAAATTTAAGCTGCTTATCCTCTGAGAGAAGGAGTTATTTTGCCAGCAATACTGCTAGTCATGCTGAGTGGACATGTTGAATAACCACAGGACTTGTGAATGATTGGAGACAGGAAGTAAGAGACTCTTCTCCTGAGTCTCCACGAAGCTCCAAGTGGGAATTTTTATATATTTACAATGATTATTTGGGTATCTTCCATCACCAGAATTGGATACGAAATGCCTCACATCCACTTATTTAGCAATAACACGTTGAAGGTGCCAACTTCAGACTTCTCAGGAAACTGTAGTGTTCATGGAATTCTGCCAACAGCCTAAGAAGTTTCTAAAAGGCTTGGCTGAGAAAAGGAATCATCAGAGTAATTTGCTTCAGCATGAAAGGTCACACAAGTCAAGGACTGTAGCCAAAATGCTGCTACTGCAGATTAATTAATATCAATTGAACAACCAAGAGGGTCTGGCATTTGACCAAGACAGCCTTTTCCAGTCCAAACCCACTAAAACAATCATGAAGATGAAAGCTTACACGGCCAGAGGATGCTCACTCTCTGGCCATAATACAGTGAGAAAAGACTGGTGAGATTGTAAGGGCAGGTGCCTACTTTTCAGGTGGGCAGAAATCAGTTTTGCAGTAATTTATCTGGGGCCATCTCTTTTCAATTCAGAGTGAAATAAACAAAAGAAATAAAATTGATTGAGTTCTAAATATGTCAGTGCCTGAGTTGGGCACATTTTTCATGTTTAATCATCTAGACTTTACAACAGCCAGGCAAGGAATTATGATCCTCATTTTACAGATGAGGGAGTTTATGCATCAGAAATTGGCCAGAGACAAGTAATACACATGAATCCTCTGCCTCCAAAGCCAACACTCCCTCCTGATGTATCACGTGTCTTGTTGGATCTTAGCAACCCCTGACTTACTAAAGAAAACTGCACCCACTCTGATCCTGTTGGTTAGCTTGGCCTGAGTTAAATCTTTTCTGTCCATAAAGCCTAAAACTGGTTATTAGTGCTGGTACTGATGTGTTTAACCTGACACCAGCTGAACTCTGACCAATAGCTTTAAACCCAAGCACAAACCCCACATGGTACTATTTACATTATTGCTTACTGGAAACAGACATGTGCAAAGCTTAGATTTTTTGGTGGACAATGAAACCACTTTAAGTATCTCACTTTTCCTGCATCTCTCTAAGATCTAAGATTTGCCTGTCTAAGATGACACACTTTATAGTACATGAAGAATTTCCAATTTTTATTTTCCATTTCTACAAAGACACAAGTTTACAGTCCAAAGTTAAAATTATAGAGACATTTGGAAGAGTATGACGGTTATTCAATGAGCTGTGCTTCATTTTTAATGTACGATTCTTTTAATACCAGGGTATTCTAACATTTCAGAAGAAGCATGTAGTGCTCAAATAGAAAGGAAAAGTTATGATGTTCATTATGACAGGATCATGGATATGCGGAATAGTTGTTAAAGAGGTTCTATATGCTAGAATTCAAAGCCACATTTTTAATTATTATGGGTTGTGTGATCTGTTGTGTGATGAGTGATGGGGGGGGTGAAACTGCTGAAGATGCTTATGATATAGTTCCAGTTTTCTGTCCTTTAGAGATGTAGTGTGTCTGATAAGCATTTAATAGGGTTGCCTAGGGGATTCTAATGCACACAGCTCTGGGAGTGACCACATTTTGAGAAACAGGTTTTGGAAATGGGACTAGGGTATGCTTTTTATCCTAATTTATTAATGATGTTCCAGAGATTGGAATCAACTCTATCACACCTAGACCTGCCTCGGTTTCATCCACCTGCTGCAGAATCTACTATATTAGTGGACATATTGAAAAAAAGAGTAGACTATGGATAGTAGGCAGTATCAAAGGTGCTCTTGGAAAGAGATATTGGTTACATGGAGAAAGAGAAAGTCAAAGTCAGGGAAACGCTGGCAGAGAAATTTCATAGGCTGAGTTGGAGAATGAGTGTCTGGAGATACTGGCACGTTGCAAACTCTGCAAAGTTGCTTCCCAAATGTTGGTAATCACTTCAATTATTCAGATAATTAAACTCTTCTTTCCAAATATGCCCAACAACTGGCATGTACATTTATATATCCCGTAATGTAGACTGAGCCAGGGCAAAATAACAATCTTGCTCCATCAAGCAGGGTATCTCAAATAGAAGGCCTTTCATAGCATTTTCAGCCTGAGTGAGTTACTGGATCTGTAACCCTAGTTTGCATGTAACTATGGCTTAGTTTTGCCCGTTTCACCAGGGAACGGCACAAGCATAAAAATAGAAACATCTGAGCTGCCTAAGGTGAAGCTGGATCTCACAGGACACTGCATTAGGTACCCAAAGACTCCCCTGGGATTCAGCTTGCCATACTCTGAATCCTCCTGGTGCACGGCTGGCCCTGTCTGCCCAACCCCAGGGGGGCACTTGCTGGAAAGGAATCACTGAGCAGCACTGATTTAGGTGAAAAAATATGTGTGCATGGCAAGCGGTAAGGAATGATAACTCATTTTGACTGGTTTTTCAGGTCTAGCCTAGGGAGTGTAAAGCTTGGGGGGGAGGGGTTGGAATAGGGAATATCATAAAGAAAAATGGACAAAAGTTTGCACAGCCATTTTAGAGAATTGTGTTCTCCTGTTTCCTGAGAGCTCATAGATGAGTCCTTTATAGGAAAGCTTCGAATGCATCCCCTGAGGTCATCCGTGTGAGATATTTCTGAAAGGGTCTTAGACTGCAGAGGTATGCTTGGGTAAAGCAAAGTTGCAACAACTTTTCCTGGTTATCTTTGGAAAGTTTAAGGCCAAGACTTATGCATGGTTTCTGACTCCAGAACTGTGCCTTCTCCTATGGGTAACAAGCCCCTCCATTCAATCTTGACAGACAGAAACCAAATGGTTTCACTCATACATGGGATATAGGAAAAACAAACAAAATGCCAGGAGGGAAAGTCAAAACAAGCCAACAACCAAACTAAAGTACACAGCTGGGGGTGGGAGTGGTCAGGGAGGGGAGGTGGTGGGTGAACCCCAGGGAATACAAAGATGTGAAATATATATAAAGAAATCATTTTTTTTTAAAAAGCAAAGTTCAAATTTAAACTCAAGATTAACAGAAGGTATTTAAAACATGCATGGCTAAAAACTGGTCTATAATCATAAAGAAGTCTTACAATTACTGAACAAAGTAACCCTAAGAAATGATCGAACAATTCATAACACACTTTAATGGTATATACATGTGCATATATCTTGTACAAATATGTGACTTAAAATAATGAGCTATAATTTCATACTGTCAGACAGTCAAAATATATCAGTTGAATAAGTTTGGGGAAACATGAACAGTGAAATCCATGTATTTCTACTGGAAGTATGAATTCTCATAGCTAGTTGAGAAAGCAATTTTAAACACTGAATAAAATTGAATTTTGTGCATTAAAAAATTTTGACAGTTCCAACACTTTCCACTCTACTCTTCCCCACCCAGGAGTGTTCTGGTCTAATCCTTTGACATGGTCCCTCCAGCTGGTGAACCTACAATACCCATGTCAGCTTCCATGCATAGCTCAGTGTCATACAGTGCTTAATTCCATGCCTAGCTTTCACTCTGCCACTACTTGTCTATTGAAGTATTCTACGTCTATTGAAGTATTTCAAGGTGTATACCCAAATCCCTTCCAAAATCCTTCCATAGATCCCCAGCTACTCCCCTTCTTCTGTACCCCTAAACCACTTAGATTGAACAATTGTACCAGGTCTGTGTATGAATGTCCAGGTCTTTCCACCAAAGTGTGGATGGGGGTTATTTTTGTCCATGTTCTTTTCATGATGTTGTCATCTCTGGAATTATATCACATACAGAATAGGAACATAATGCATAGTTTTTCAAGGAGTGTAGAGAACACTTTCAAACGTTTTGTCTAAAAGCCATGATTGTTACTAAAGTGCTTTCAAAATATTTTAGTGTAGAAGCAATGCAAATCATTTTGATTAAGGTTTAAAACTACAGATAACACAAAGGATGTGCCACATTGACATTTTACATGGACTCTGATTAGTCAAAGCATCGATAAGGATGACTCTTATCAACTATGACTAAATCTGATCTCTTCAGAATGATCTTTCTTAGCCTACCTTCCAGCAGCAAAAGCTGGTGGAGCCACAGACAACTTAGGTAGCAGCCCGTGAGTGGCACTGTTACAGATGTCCTGATAAATTACAAGTGTGTCTGATCATCATGAAATGATAAAAAGTTACTATTACTCTGAGGACTTGGCTAATTTGCTGGTTGTTTGTTCACTCATACATTCATTTAGTCACTAAAAACTTTCTTTCTGAGGAAATTACTCACAGTAACTCATAAGGAAATGCAGATAATAGTATTATATATGGAAATTTTGCTGATCTGTTTCAATGAAGCAACGTAGCACTGCCAGCTTACTCATGAGTATTTTCAATTCAACCCTTACATGAATGGTAAAACCACTTGGAAAATCCTGGTTCCTTTGTTGTTAACGTATCCCCAACACCTCCAAACCAAACAGACCACTTTTTTCTGGTTGCAGTAACCTCTAACATGATAGGGTCTGATGAATCATAAAAAACCAGCATTATTATAAACCAAAAAATCATATTATGTCACATTTTACTATACTTGCACAGGTGGAATACATGTGAATATTCAGTTTTATAAGTTGTGGACTATCACTTCTCTATGATCCCTCTTCCTCACCAAAGTCCCTTTAGTTACTCTCAGGAGATCTAGAGGAGCTTTTGGCTAAGAGCATAGCCAGTTTCTTTGATGGGCCAGGTGCCACTCTTGCCTTTCCCTGGTGTGCTGAGTGTCTCTCTCTGTTGCATACCACCTTGCCCTGAAGACTGCTGGTTAAGCAGCACTGGAAGCTGCTCAACCAGGTCTTTGCTGTATTCGGCAGTAGCCTACAACAAGTATTCTTCCTAAGGCGACTATGACCATTCTGTTGAAATTGGTGTGGGAGTGAAGATTGGTGAGTGACTTTCCCATCGTCACTGTGGACAAGTCATGAGTCCAGGCTATTAGGAATTGAAATGCTGAAATTTAGCCCAGTAACCCAGCTTTTTGTCTTGGAGTGAATACAACAGTCAGAATATTGCTTATGCTTTTGGACTGCTAAATAATATAATTCATGCTAATTTCTTTTCAACTTAACTGAAACAGACCATAAATTTATCTGGATAAGGACAATGAAGATACTGTACAACTAGACTACCAAAGGGAAATTAGATAGCCATTACAGAATCATAACATGAATAAATTTATGAGTCATAAATAACATTCATTTTTCCCATTTAACCATTACAGACCTCATTAAGTTTCCATAATTAAAAGTAAAATGGAGAAATATTTTTTAAATACTATAGAATTCTTGAATGCATTCAAGCAGTAAAGTGTGTTCAAAGTAAATGAAACTGAAGATCGAAATAAATATTCTAGCTCACAGCACCTTTAGATATTGCTGACAATGAGTCCTATTCTCAGAACATGGCCATTTGTTAATATCATTTAGTTACTAGGTGTGTTCATAGTTTTGTTCTAACATTAATGCTTCCTTGACTAGCCAGTATGGTAAAAAAGAGATTTTACTATGTCAAAATTAATAATTTATTCAATATTATGAGTCTTAACAATTTACAAATATAATAACCTTTTATTATATATTTTTGGAATTTTTTAGAAAGGTATGTTACATTACCAAACTTTTAAAAGTAAATGAAAAAAGTCACTGAAAGCGTTTACTTCTTCAATAAAATTATTAGTATTTTGATATATTTCTTTTTAGTCTTTTTTTTCTATGTAACTTTGTACATACATGATCGTAATATATAAATTTTATAACCTGCATTTTCTATTTCTGTCATAATTTCTCACTACTCTTACTTTCATAACTTGTCTTTTAAAGTTGTATAATATTCCAATAAAAGTTCATACAACACTCTACTTATTAGTTTAGCTTCCCATTTGTGCTATTGTAAGACATTTGAATATTTCAGAACCATCCACTGATATAAAACAAAATTTCTACCAGTCATCAACTGCATGACCTTAATTTTCTCTAAAATTTCACACAGGGAAATGCATGATATCTACTCAAGCAATATTTGTTAAACAAATGAATGAATCTCCTAACTGTGGGCTAAATTATGGACCAAATCCACATATTGAAATCCTAACCCCAGTATTGCAGAATGTGGTTGTGCTTGTGGGTACGATCTTTAAAAAAGTACTTAAGATTAAATGAGTTTGTTGGGGTGGGCCCTAATAATAAAACCGGTTTGCCTGTAAGAAGTGGTTAAGATGTAAACAGGCACAGAGGGAATGCTCTCAGTGTACTGCTTGCAGACTTGAACTGCAATTCTTCCCTGGGTCTCCAGCCTCCTGCTGAATTTCTAACTCCACATGAGTCAATAATCTCTTAGATATACTTGTAAATAGATATTCATATCCTAGAAGATATCACCTGAAATAAAATAGCAGTATCCTGAGATGCTATAGAATTGTATCGTGTGTGTTTAAAATCCACTCACTGTCTTTCCCTCTCTCCCTGCAAATTTACATAAAAAAATAAATGTAATTTTTATTTTTCCTGAAGCGTTATTATCCTTGTAAATAACAGAAATGAATCTTAGTCAATTTATCTAGAGTAAATCAGTTTTCTGATGGGATGTGCAATGAGGAAGCTTGAAAAGGGCTCAGTTAGTCCTTTCTCATCATCTCTCCCTGCAGGAATTTGGGAGAATGGATCCATTCCAGGCTGTTGTTTAATCAAACCTATTCTTTTTTTTCAACGCTTCAGCCTATCTAATTTCCATTTACATGTTGTCTGAGACAATATCTTCAAAATTAAAGTTTTCTCCAGATACTGTTTATCCAATAACATGCTACATTTCTTGACTGAGGAAGAAAAACCACCAAGAGCATCAGGAAAATTATTTTCTTTCTTTGGCTGAAAACTGGCGCCATGGGTAAGAATGTGTGTGTAGAGGACTGGGAGGTGGAATGGCATTGCAACACAGGGGTTCGTCAGTGGATTGCATTTATAACACAGCAAAACCTGTGACTTTCACTAAAATGATTTTGAAAAATAGGAGGTATTATGAAACTGTCAGCAAAGATTTTAAGCTTCTAGTGCTCCTTAGTGAAACCTCATATGAGCTGCTTTTGTAATCAATGAGCTATTTAGATAGATGACATTCACCTGCTTTGTTTGGCAGGTGAATCCATTGTAATCAATTGATTTTAATTAGGGGGAGTAATAGGGTATCATTTATTTTGATAATCAAATTATTTGATAATCAAATCAAATTATTCTATATTGACAGTATGTCTAGTGGGTTGTAAAGCTGGTTCCTATCCTGAACGCTTTTAAAGGAAAGATGCTTTATTTTTAGCTCACACTTAAATAACTTGCTAGGCACCTTGAGTAAAGGGCATTTGAGAACTCAGGATACTGAAAGAGTTCATAGAATTTTTTCATTGTGCGATATCAATCCATTGATATTAGTACTCACAATCTTTGATGATTAATGTGTATTTATATGTGATGTATATAGGGATACATGATCCTTCACCTTTGGAAGTTGGTTTCTCATGTTCTATTCACATAGCTAAATAATAATATTTGAAGTAATGTAATTTGGCCTTTAATTAGGTTACAACATTATCTCTTAAACACAAATGATTCATGATGAATCAAGCGATTAGGTCTTTAATCATCAGTGGTTTGTGTAAAAGACCCTACCCAAGACAGAGTAAAGATGGCCTCTGAGAATCCCCTTTCTTAGGAAACTTCATTGTTACTTTAACAAGAGCCTCCTCTGTATTCTTTGTGGCAAGAGAAGTAGAATACAAAATTTGGATCCAACTAGCCTGAAGGTAACCCCTGCCAGACTCCTGAGGCGTGCAGCTAAGATGACAGTAAAGGGGCTTTGCAAGTTAAAGTACCTGCAAGAACACTTGCTAATTTACGGCTCTTCCTGGACCAACACACAGCCAGCAAGGAGGTGGTGGAGCTTCCAGATTAAAAACATCTACACAAGAATCTTTTTTCCCTGAATACCAGACTGACCTCCACATTCACCAACCATCAGAACACAAACCAGTTAACTTACCTCTCTCTGCTTTAGCGGTATTATATAAAACAAGAAAAGGAACACACCAGATAAAGCTATAAAATGAGAAAACAACTCAGAGTTGTTATGAGGGTTTCATGAGCTAATTCACATAAGACTCTGAGGACAGTGATGGGGTGGGGGGGTCATTAATAATGAAATGAGTATTCACTAGGGTTAGGTTGTGATGATGCCAATGTCCATCTAGTCTACCACAAGATACTGAATTGTCCTCACTTAACTTCAACTCTGCCTACTTTTCATAAACGAAACCAATTTTTATGGCAGTGAGGAGCACAGCCCCTGTGGTCATGAGTTGAAATGCTACGCTTATGAGCGAGTGGTACTCACCAAAGGATCCTCACTCTCATTATAGCAGTGGGTTATAACCCACCATTTTTAGCCAGTCATATATATCCATGTAGGTGTGCATGTGTGTACATACATGTGTGCACATGTGTGTGTTCTTACAGCAACTGGGCTTCATCTTCATTACTTAATGATGGCGCGCCTGTTTTATTCTACACCCCATTAGGATATAAACTGTCTTGTTGGCTCCCATATTTCTATCACTTAGCAAAATGCCTGGCAAATATTTGTTACAATAAATAGATGGATATTGAAAATGGTAATGAGTTTATTTTTCTTTTGGTTCTAATCATCTCAGAGCCTATGATTAACACACAATTATCCTCTGATATTTTAAATTTAGATCATTGTCCCTTGCCCTACTATCTATGGAATGTTCTAATAAGAAGGGAGTGAATCACAAACAGTTGTCTGTAGGGATACAAGTTAACACAGATATCTGTAGATTCTGTCTGAAAGCCCACAAGGCAAAACTCTTAACAGCAAAGCTAACACCTAATTCATTAATCACACTGATTCTCTTTATTCCAGACATTGTGCTTAAAGGATAGTCTAAACTAAAGTCAATATTGGACACACCCTATATTCTTCAAAGAAGTTTGCCTTCTCTCTTTCTGGCTAAGAGCCAGAAACACCAATTGCATGCATAGTCCCAGTCGGACATGTGTACCTCATGACATGGCAGTCATTTTATTATTGGCTGTATAGCAACAGTTCAGAGGGCCCATCCTACATGCAGTTCTTCTAGGCTCTTCTAAGACACCTGCCTATAGAGCTTATGAAGGGTAGAAGTGGGGAGCCAAAGTGCAAAAGCCAGAGTCACACCACTGCCCCCACCCCCATGGAACAGGTCTCAGAATAATACCAAGTCATTATTTACCATATAGGGGAAGGTGCCTGTGATTTTGGTCTTCAACCTTGATGAGAAAGATTTGAGCGTCAAGGACTGCTTCGAGCAACAGAAAATGACTGGTCAACCACTGTATTTGCAGAGGCAGCTGGGAAGTAGTGAGATAGCTTTGGGAGAATCAGACAATTGAGACTGATTTGGGAGGGATTGGAATTATTACCGTCCATGCATTTATATTTTATTTTATGTACACATTTATATTTATGTCTATCATATTTAATATTTATAAAAGAACTGTACAATCACTGAAGAACAATTCAAAGAGTATTGAAATATATCACATGGAAACATCAAGGTCCCAGCAGAAATAAGCGCTATTATCTGTTTTACATACAAATATCTAGAATTTTTCTATTTTGCTACTAACATAGTTTTTACTGTTTTCACTCTCCCTTGCCCCCTTTACAAAATGAGATTACAGCATACATCATTTTTACGATTTGTTTATTGAATTTGACAGTATGGGGATACCTTTACAATTTCGTATGTCTACTTATCTATCTTCTTAATGTACAGAACAATGTTACTGCTTTTATAAAAGTAAAACATTCTCATTCTAAAATCTATAGCCTATCCAGAAAAAATAAAATGGTAGCAAAAATATATATGCAAAATATAAATGTTAACTTTAAATGAACCCCATTCCAGGTATTTCTTTATGCATAGAAATTAATGGAAAGGTGGGTGGATACATGTATAAGATAATGTAGTATAAACAAAATTTTGAATATGAGACATAATTTTACTTGAATTTAAGCAGTAAGGAAAATAAATCAATGAAATGAAGAATTTATGAAATATGACAAATGTCTATTCTGATAAAGAATTCATTGGTTAAGTTTAAAGAAACATGTACAGCACTAAAGAGTTTGCTTTTATTATATTGTTTTAAACCACATGCTTCAAGTATCAGTAACATCAGTTGACTCCTACAGAAGATGAAGACAATATAGCACTTGACTTGCTTTCCTTTCTTTAGTCTAGATTTGGGTAGGAGTAAAATTTTTACTTTGTGAACAATCTTATAATTATATAGCCTTAACTCTATGCATAAATGCATTCAGTACTGTTACAGACATCACTAAGCATCTATCACTACTCTCTCTTTCCTTCCCTTCCTGAATCTTTTTATTCCTGTCGTCTTTTTTTTTTTTTTTTTTTTGATTGCCCTGTGGTTCATAGCAGAACTTGTGCCAGAGGATAAGTCTTAATGTGATCCTATTTATCTCACCAAAGATTGGTTAGAATTGTACCCACACAATACAACTCTGATCAATGAGACATGAAGGTGATATTTTAGAAAGATTTCTAATTTTTCAAAAAAAAATTTCTAATATTTCAAAATTTTTTCAAAAAACAACTTCTATCCTTCTGACCACTGTTATATTTTGTTTGTGATGACTGAATTATCGCAATCAGACTATTCACTACTTTGAGAGATGAGATCCAATCTTATATATCAAGGTGGGAGGAAGAATAGAATCAGACAAGTCAGAGACTTCTATATCAAAGTGCTGATATGCTTTATTGTTTTATGTCAGAGCTGTGTTTCTTGAATTCAACATAATCCCAGTTATGCTGATTGACATAGTCACCACTGATCCTTTTTTTGCTATATTATTTCCTCATGTAATATGTAGATTGGAGGGAGGCATGATCTACTCTTATCCAGTATATTCCTGAGATGACTAAGGTTTGTTATCTGTTGAAAAAGTCCTATTAATTAGCAATATAACCAGCTCACACTTCTTGCAAATTCATGTAATCATAAATTTGAGTGTATACACCTGCAGGCAAGAGGTTGCATTTGCATGAGGAACCAGACATTGCTCTTTAGGCCTTGATGCAACTGTAAAATTAAGCATGAAAAAACTCTGCTTTGTAAATTTAATAATTCTACTAATTTACTAATTCTAAGTTGTGAAGGGGAAAGGCAATAAAAATAGGGACATTATATGGTGAAGAGGAAGGTGATATTTAATGGAAAATGAAGTGGAAAAGGGGGAGGGGAACCATGGACAACGGTTGGTTAAGAGTTGTAATTTTAGGAGGAACCCTTGGGGAAGAATTCACTCACTGTTCTGTACAGTTCTTATCATTACAAGTCATACCCTTCCATTTCTCTCTTCTTAACTCCAGTTAAACCTCAGTGGAACCAGAGTAAGTGTGTTGCCAACCTCAACATGAAACAGGTGAGGGACCAGGCAAGAGTCCAGCCCACAGGCAGGAGCTGGACAAAGCAGATGGACGACCAAATGAACCAGAGCAGGTAAGACCAGAAAAACAACCAAGAGACACAATGTCACCATGCGCACTTTTGCGCCCCCCAGACCAAGACCCGGGACTTCATTTTCGAGATATGTTCAAGGAGAACAACATGCCCTCCCCCCATTGCGGGAGAGAGGAGGATGACCAAGGAGGGGGTCATGGGCCCCACATCAGAACTGCAAACTGAAGCAGAGGAGATGATCTATAAAGGACACTCGCAGAAGTATGAACACAGAGAAACTTCTCGACCAACACTGTCTGGGGGCAAGACCCTCTAAGTTCGACACCAGAGCCATAAGGATAAGCAATGAAGTAAGGGAGATGGGATTGGTTTGAAGAGGACGGCCTGCAGTAAGAAAACATGGACAATGGGGAGAAGAACTAAAAAGACACTTCTCCAAAGAGGAAATACAAATGGCCAGTAGGCACATGAAAAATTGCTGAATATCACTAGCAATCAGAGAAATGCAAATCAAAACCACAATGAGATACCACTTTACACCAGTAAGAATGGCCCACATCAAAAAAACAGGCAACAACAAGTGCTGGCGTGGATGTGGAGAGAAAGGAACACTCCTACACTGCTGGTGGGAATGTAAACTCGTCCAGCCACTATGGAAAGCAGTATGGAGGACCCTCAAA